>SBIQ01000013.1:0-77861 GCA_014805555.1 Astathelohania contejeani | reverse complement strand
ATTAATCAATTGAATCGAAATTGTACAAATTACTTAATATTTACTAATTATTGCATATATATAGTTTTAAAATATATAAATCTAAAAATCGGTTTACTGCATATACATACTTATCTGATTAAGACATGTCGAAAAACCTATGACTTATCGTTTCGATTGACTATTTATTATTTCAATTCATCATTTTCGTAAATCAAGTTTCAGTTAAGTCTAGTTTTGGAGTATCTAATTCAAAAAATAATTGAGTTATGAATGTTACCTAATTGCTATTTAAGCATTTAAAAGTACAAAAAATAAAGTATAACCGATCCTTTATTAAATTAAGTTTTTTTTAAATTGTATTACTTTAAATTTTATTTTACTTTATCTGCGGTATATATCTTGTTCCACTAGCTTTCTTCAAAGCGTTGACTGCTTTCTCAACAACATTCATCCTCTCCAATCTATCCTTAATGCTTCTTTAATGTACCAAATTAATGATTTTAAGTATTTTTTCTTAAACAGTAGGTTGAATGTATCTTTCAATTTGGAGTGTGATCTGAGCGTTTTTGGATACTTTTTGTAATACTTTGTCATCACGCGCTTTCATGTTAGCATATATTGTAATGTTTTAATGTCAAACATATATAATATTTTAAGCTACTTTTCAAAAAGGTCGTATTTCGTTTTTCTCAACCTCAACCTGCTGCGGCTATTCTGGCTCTTAATGCCGAATTCAACTAATATGGCTATTATTTTTTTTCCAGAGCCAAATATATCAGACCAATTATATTTAACTAAAATATCAGTTCTAATTCTGATATTGCTTTTAATCTCAGCAGATAATTTTACCAATCTGTCCAACTGACTGGCCTCTGAATTTTTTGAACCACCTTCATTCATTAAAATGAGGTAAATGCATTTCAACACCTCATTGTAACTTAAACATAATTATAACTAGAGTTGAAATTTCATATTGTCGCTAAATGATCAACAGTTTTTTAACATGTCTGCAATTCTGGTAAAAAAGGCAGGTTTCCCAGAATACATTTCTATTTTGGGTGTAACTATATAATACTTTAGTTGTAAGTTATTATGCGTATGTTTAATTCAAATATTAGAGTATTTTAAATATGCATGCTTATTTAAGCGAGTTTATGTAGTATCTCATTTAATTTTTTTATATTCATTTTGTCCTATAATAAACACTCCGAGCATTTATAATAATATTCTTTAAAAGTATCTCAACCTGAAATATTTCTTAATAAATAACGAATGTGTTATGATTTGCTTTATAACTCTATGAATTACTGCTCTTCTGGGTAATATATTTTTTTTATTCCATCAGCGTCTCCCAAAGTTAGAATAGCATACATTCGCTCCTTATTTCCACATTATCAAGAGTTCTCCCTATTTCGTTTTTAAAAGATAAAATCTTTCATTATATCTAAGTTCGAGTTGCCTGTTGCGCTTTATCTGAAAGGCTTACTTCCTGATTAAACGCTGCAAATTAGCAGTTTTAAGGTGCTAAAAGTCGATTTGATGATTAATAAAAAATATGGCACCCTAATTAATCGCTCTGACTAATTTTTTACAGTAAAATTGAAGTTGCATTGTCTATCTACTTTCATTATCATTTTCTATTTATTTACTTAAACAACTCTATTTCATCATAGCTGCATTTATTCTTTATAACACCTATGTATTATAAAAGCATGCGTCATAGAGTGATGCGCTGTATCTATAAAGAGCATCGTTTCTTACAAACTTTTTAAAGTTTATATTCACTTAAACGGCACGAAAAAAAACTAGCTTTTTTAGCCATGCCATCCATTAGGATTCTATGGTCAGAGTAAAGTTTGAGATCATCTATAAACAGAAAATTATTAGTGACATGTTACATTTTTCTAGATGTATCATCACCTGTCGGTGTTTTTAGTTATGCCTATGGCTCAATAAATCTATGCATAAGATGAAGAAAACTGGACAAAGCTATCGCTTTGTAGTGTACCTATCTTGACTTTATTCACTAAGATCGACATAAAACTAGACTTAACCTCAATGTTATATTTCGAAATAATCTTTAAAAGAAAACATGTTATTCATTTCAGTAACCTAATTTCGATATGTAGGTCACTAAATATTCATAATTAATGCAATCAAATGTTTTTTTAACATCTATCCTAAACCCCTCAAAATATTGCACATATGTTCTATTTATAGATAATTTTAGCAAAGCCTGGCTTTTGCTCCTTATACTCTTTTTACTGTGTACTACTAAATTTTTTGGAAGTAACTCCTATGCTCAACCTCTAATTGCAGAATTTAGCTATACATTTAGTAATGAGCTTGTAAAGATCAAACATATTGATTATTCCTAAAGTAATTACCTTTAATAGTAGTATCTTTTACCATTAAATAAGTTATCTAACGGTAAAACCGATCTGCTTGTTTTTTGCTCTCTAAGCATATATCCTTAATTATTTCATATAGATTTTCATGGACCGATGTTGCATGCTTAATAAAGAAATACAAGATATCATCAGCGCCACTAGCTTTTTAATTTGGCAAGTGTTTGATGATGTACTCAAAAATTTGAAGGTTGGAAAAGTGATTGTATGTTCAAGTTCTTAGCAAGTATTTTACTAAATACTTTTTATAGTTTTTATTTAAGATATTATTTTCATCCGCATTATAGACCAATATTCTTTTAATTTTTTTCATATCCACCCCTGATACTATTTTATGTTCTCCCTATAATTTCCAATAATCCGTCTCTATATAGTTCAAAATATTGATTTTTACGCCTTCATTCTTTATGTTTGGTGTATATTTCCAATTTTTTACTACATATTCAAATCGATTCTTTCAAAAAAACAATAGCCTCTATTAGGACATGAAGTTTTTCAAAAATTAAATTTAATTTTCTCATGATCCTTTTAGCTTCTATTGCTTCGGTACTGTAAATCTTATTTGTTCTTAGCAATATTCAATTGCACGTTATAGATGCTTGAAGTATCTTTATTTATATGTTGCCATCAAGACTTTGACCTTATAGAATCCGTCTCGTGATAATATCACTACACAGTTCGAGTAATTTTTGTATAATAACACATGGTTCCGTATGTATTTGTAGAATATGCACTCCTGCTATATGGTTAAGGCAGAAAGTATATACCTATTGACTTTTGTTTCTGTTATTTTCAGTATGCTTTAGAACTATGTTATTGTTGAATAAAATTATTTTTCATTACAAAGTTTGACTTTGAGTTTCTAATAGATATATGAAACAATAAGCTAGTTGAGATGTGGTTCTTTAATATTAACTCTCCTTTTCTTGCCGGTTGGTAACGTGTTATCTAATAGGCTTATTCGTTTTGTTAAATAAGATATCCGCTTAAAATCCCTCTTATAAACTTCATAAGAAAACTTCAACAGAAAAAATCCTAACCCTTTATTTAACTTCGTAATACTTCCTACATACTGTTTCTATACATTTTCGAAGGCGCCAGCTCTTTATTGTAGAATCTACATAGAAAATTTATAAATACGAGATTATTATCCGATAGATAGATTTGGGCGGCTCAAAATCCATTTGGGTGATAATTATTTTCATAGACTTAATCTTTTTTCTTGCGTGATATGCTTTAAGAATACTTATTTTTAGCTCCTGAATCCAACTTTGTGTAAACCCTTCCAAATTGTTTAAACGATAAGTATACGCAATACAAATTACTATTGAAATTATAAATACTATTTACAACATATGAAAAAGTAGTAAAATACAATATATATTTTAATGGAAACTTTAAAATCATGATATAATATGTATCTATAATTTTTTTATAATTGTTGTGATATAAGCAATCAAACTTGTTTTATATAAATTTTCCTGTAAATAAAAAATGTATATTATTAGACTTTTAAGTATAGCAACTATTAATAATTATGGTAAGTAACAATAAATTAATTGGCCATATAATTAAAAGTTATATAAATTATGTTTTTTTAATAGATACTTTATAAAAATACAATATATTTTTATATTTTCTGAAAAACATTATTATTTATTATATACTTTATATCTAGATCGCTCATCCGAAATTAAGTAAAATTAGGACGAAAACTTACAACTAGTTAAGGGTATCAAAAGTTACTCGACAAATATAAACTTTATTTTATAGTCCAAAAGTGTCGACCTATGTGTGTGTTTTATATATGATTAACCTACTAATTTTTGTCATTCATACTCAAAGGTTATTTAAAAAGCAATTAAGTTTCACACATATATAGCATTTGTTAATGCACTATTGTCAAATCGACAGCTCAAGAAAATATTCTGAACTTCGTCTAGAGCAAAGGAAGCACATCTGTAGAAACAAAAGAATAAAATTATATAAAAGAGAAAAGTTTGCCAAGATTAAAATAAGTTACACGAAGACATGCTCTTTATGATCTTAATGAACATAGTAATGAACTCTGGATAAGTCAGCTGCACGGCTCAATTTGGACTTTAAGTAGACATTAGGATTGTAAAAATGTTTTAATTTAATGCCAAAAGTATCAGGATAAAAATATTCTATATTGCTTGCTAAGTCTATACGACTCCGATGTATGGTATAAGTTGAGATTAACCGCGACATCAGTGTCTAAGGTGAAAGGATTGTTCCAATTGGGACAGTAGCTGCACTGGGTTGAGAATCTCAAGGATCTTACCATATTACAAAAGATCCTCTAGAGTATAGCCAAGGAATTACAAAATGTATAAATTGTTGTTAAATAAAGCGCTTTTGATTATTAAATCATACAATTGGTTATATGGAAACTTTTATAAAAACCAGATATTACATAATTAATTCTTTAAAATAGTATACTTTAACAAAAAAACAACTCTATAATTTAAAGATTGTAAAAAAATTATTAATTTATCACACACACATTATTATCGTATTTTTTTAAATTTATCAATTTCGGATAAATTAAAATTTAATTAATATAAATTGATTAAAAAAATATAAATAATATCTTGAGTCGATATAATTATGATAGCATTTTTATTTTTGGATTTGTGTATAGCTGGTAACACAGTATGTAATTGCTCATCTGATGAAAAAAGCAATGTAAAAAAGCTGAATTATAAAACTTTGGATAAATATGTTCTTTATGATATAGAATGTGAAGAAGATAATGAATGTATATTCAATTTCATGGTAGGAGTGTGCTCTAAAGATTTTCAAAGTGTGTTTAGCAATACACCAGTTGCGAAAGAATTTTTATTTGCAATTTTTAGTAAAAATTCTTATTCTTTTACAGAAATAAACGGGAAAATGAAATCTAAGCTATTCATTCCATTAATTCCTTTACAAGATGCCCTGATTTTAACAAATAGAGCTGATTTATTTGGTGGGAATGTTTTGGGCTTGCTTACAGTATATGATAAGACGCTTTTAACAGAGTCAAGAAATCAATTTGATCATGAATCTCGGGAATTATGCTATGGTAATAAATATTATTCATTTTTATTGCAGAATAAAGATGAACTATACAATGATACTATCGATGTTGTTTTTCAGTCATGTCATAATATATTGAATACATTGAAGTGTCATAATAAACTTAATATCGAAAAGCTTAAACAGAAATGGGACTTGTATAATAAAAATAGTGATCTTCTTGATCCAGTTAAGTCGGCGTTAAGAATATTTCTTAGATATGCAGTGTCACCCAAATATCATTTAATGCTAAAAGTAAAGTATATGCTTGCTTTAATTGGAGAAATACAATGCGGAAACGTTAAATTCTATAGAAGAAGATTAAAATCTAATTATTTTTATCTTTTTGATAAGTTTTTTACTAAATTGGATGTAACAACACAGCAGGATAAACATATTTTGAATGCAATTAATAAAGTAACAAAAAATATCAGTAAAAAATATAGGAGAATTAAATTATTTAACAGGGGATTGATTTCTGATGATTTATTTGGTAAAATTAATAGATATGTTAACATTACATGTCCCGATTCATTTACAACAATAGCAGATCAGCTTAAATCTATAAAATGTGATCCTAAGTACACTAAAATGATGCGAAAAGCTGAATTATATACTTCGTTTTGCTTATATCTAGAATTAGAGAAATTTGAAGGTTTTGATTTTTTGATGACATGTGCTGATATGATGTATACTCATTTTTATTTATCAGAATTGAAAAAATCTCGTTGTTCTTCTTATTGCTTTATGTATGATAAATTAATTGAATACGAACCACTTAAATTTGAAGCTTTGATTAACTTAGCGTATGAAACACCAAGTGATATACCAAAAAATATTATTAATATCCAATTAAAAGACATAGATGTTTCTAAATATCCTCAATTAATAGATTATCACAGAGAGCTTGAAGCAATTCGATCTTCTATACTAATTAATTCGATTGTCGGTGGTGTTTCGATCTGCGATTTTTCAAATAATTTTATTTCTTTTACTATAAATTTAATTGAAAAAAATATGAACTTTAATAACGATAAAAAAATCAATTTACTAAAATGGGTAAATAGTAAAGAGTTTTATAATGGCATATCAGTATCTATTACGAATTTAGTAGATTGTAATGAAAATCCTGTATTAAAATATTTGTATACCTCTGATCAATTTTCTTCTGATTCAGTCAGTGAGGATGAAGAAGATGCCGTAACTAATTGCCTAATACTGTAATATTTTATCAGATATACTATTTAAAAAAAATATATATTCGCTTAAGTATTTATGTAATAAATAACGCTTTATTAACCATTTGATGGTGTAAGTACAAAATTAATATAAAAAAAATTGTACACAAGAATATTATATTGCCATTTTAATGCACTTCATTTCAGATCGACTTTTTAATAAAAATTATTTAGAAATTTATATAACGCATGCATTAGCACATTTTAAAATAGGTCATAAAATTATAAAGTTTTTATATAAATTGTAACATAATATTTAATAGAAATATAATGAAGATGATGTCTACTAATATACAATTATATAACATAAAATATTTTAATTTACTAAAAGAATATACGAGTGAAAGACAAAAATATAGTTATTGATACCTATTATGAAAGAATACATTCAGGTATCATGAAACCTCTAAATCGTTAATGCTTCTACTTCAAAAGTTTTTCAGAATGCTAAAAAAATTATATTAGTTAATAACAATTGCAATTGCAATAAAAAATGCAAGGTTATAATAAAAAAGATTATTTAAGTTGAATATATATGTATGAGATAAATATGTGATTTCTTAATTTATATATAATTTAATTAAAAAATAGTTTTGATGATCCGAAATACCGTTAAACTGGTATGAAAACTTACAGGTGGTTCGGGATGTCAAAAGCTACTGAGCATGTGCGTAATTGAATATAATACAAAAATTATTTGTGAATGCGTGTATTTCGTAGATGTTCAACTTACCAATTTTTTCATATATTTTTGCATAGTGAAGTTTCAGATATTAGTTAAGACGCTATTAAATTAGAAGCAAATATGGCATTTAGTTAATGCGTCAATTGCCAAATTGACAATCACAACAATCTATTGAACTTTAATTGAAACAAAGGAGGCGCATATAGTAAAACAAAATATTAAAAAAAAATAATAACAGATTATGTGCAGCTTAGACAAAAGTAACTGTAAACGTTTACCTTTATAATTATGATGTCCATATAATAGACTTCGGAGTAAGTTACTGCTGCATAGCTACATATAGGCTTTGATTAGTATCACTAAAATGATAATACTGTCTTGGTTTGATGCAAAAACTACGCAGCTAAGGGTATCTTACTTTGTTTGCTTGATCTATCTGACTCCAATATACGGTATAAGCTGTGACTAACAGTAATAAGTATACAATGCAAAAAAAATGCTAATTGATACAGTAGCTCACTAGGTCAAGAACTTCACAGATTATTCCATATATAAAAAAATTCTCTAAAGTATAGCCAAAGAATCTTAAAAGCTATTGTTTACATTAACTTGATAAAATTTACTGTTTTTAATTCGCATAAGGTATAATCTAGTGATTAAATATTAAATGAAATATTTTATGGTTTATTATATAATCGCATTCTTAATTTTATCCATTGACTATAGAAAAAGGTTAATAAGTGGCAATTTAAATAGGATGTATGTAATATATTTTGTATCAAAATCATACAATAATAAATTAAAAAATTTAAAATCAACACGACAATGAGAGAAAAAAAATAATAAAAACAATAGACATTCTAAAAATTTTATTATTCCACTAAGCGGATTGGTATTTATAATCATTACACTTATAAATATTATAAGCTTTTTTAGAATGATAAAGAAAATTCACTATATTTTTTTAGATGAATAAATATAATTAAGTAAAAAATGAGAAATTTTTAATTATACGCATGCTGTTTAATTTGAATCAAAAAAAAGCATACTGGATTGAAGTATACTTTGCTAATAGATTTTGATAAAATATTTAAATTGTTAAAAATTATCAAAATATAAAAAAAGAACGCTTATTTAGACGCATGTATTCAAAAAAATAACTAGATTATATGATAATACAGAAAATCGTAATGTTTCTGTTAGGAACGTTTTATACAAGTCTATTATTATTTATTAGCATTTAATATTATATTTTTATTAGACAAGAAATTATTAGATTATATTATAACTTTTTCCAATTTATAATTAAATTGGTTATCAATTGACAATCTTACTATATATAAATATTTTTGTTCCATAATTTCTCTTTTTAAATCAAGTATGCTTATACTCGGGTACATAGCTCTATTTTTTTACTTTTTTGAAAAAAATGCTGAGTTCATAAATAAGTTTAAACACTATTTACAAAAGCAGCTAAATTGAAATAAATAGGTAAGCGATTCAATGTAATAATATTTAATATAAACAGGTTTATATGAGTTTATAGCGAAATAAAATACTATTAAATTTCATAATTGATTAAATGCAATTTGAATTTTATGCGTGAAGTCAAAAAGAGCAAATTGTAACTGAATCTAAGACAAACTAATATATAATGAATACTTATACTAGACATGGTAACGAATAGTAAAACTCTATGGTTCGATAATTTCAATGTTTATGTCGCGACAAAACACAAAATAGAAATATAACAAATGAATAAATAAATAGTATTTTATATATAAATTTTATTTTTAATTTAATGCTCGTTATTTTAAAATTTATTTTTTTTAGCAGAGTTCAAATTAATCAAAAAAGATAATTATTATTTGTATATGTCAATCATAAATACACTTTCTAAATTATAAAATTTAATTATTGCATCTGTATTTCAAATACAGACATTTACTATATGTCAATTGTAGGCATTATTATATAACTCTGTATAGTATAATAAGTTCTCTTGCTGCATATTTTATCATAATGAAACATTTTAAATAAAAGTAAAGTGAGATATAAAACATCAACATTGTTATTATTTAACAATGGCTGAAAAAACTGAATGAAATGATGCTGATAATCAAAGAATTAATAGAATATTATAAATAAGAAAATATTAATGATATTTAATCAGCTTTTAAAAATGGATTGTTTTTAAATTAACGAAAATTTAGTACGATATACAAGCTCAAAATACAAAGCCGATATCTATTTGTCATAGAAAAAAATAATTTTTTTAATTATTGAAGAATCTACATAAAATCTATATATATAAATGTGAACGTATTCTAACTGATAGTACTTTTTATATAGGTAATTACTTGTTAATTGAATGAAGAAGTTTTTAATAAACTCTAAAAGTCAAATTTTAAATTTAATACAATTGTTGGAAATTTGTAAAAAAAGAAATAAAGCACGCAAAATGAACAAAAGATAATAAGCTACTCGTAGTATTTACATTAATAAAAATAAAAAAAATTATAGAAGATATATTACTATAATATTGATTACTTTTTTACATTAAGTTACATATTTTAAAATAAACAATGAAATATATAAGCATAAAACAATCAATAATAATCGTTATTTTGTAGAATATAAAATAATTTATACTCAAAGCATTGAAATATTCTTAATTAAGTATAAGCTACAGCTATATAAATAAGTAAAACCATGAAAAATAGTAGCAATATGTTCCGAATTATTAGTATTTTTTATGAATAATTTAAATTCTATTATTACCATATCTATTTAATTTTTTTATGTTGGATTAATGCTAAAATAAATTTATTACCCAAAAATACGTACACTTTACTTTATCAAGGCCTATATTTTTCAAAATATTATTATAGTTACTTGTTAGTTTTATTATTGATTGCAAGCTAATATTAACCATGGTAGTATCAATATCAATAACCTTTTCTATATAAAAGAGTTTTTTTCATCATTATAAAAGCTATGTTAGTATGAAATATGCATGATACCTGTTTCGTCTGTATTCTATATTAAATTTTTGCCTCTAATTAATATTTATTTGACGTATTTGTAATACAAATGCACAAATTCTAATTTTTTTTAAAACATATATTATACTTTGTATATTATCAAATATTTTGCTAAAATCACATCAATATTTACGTTTTTAACTGGATGCTGATAATTTGCATATCTTAATAATATAGTCTAAGATTTGAAATATTTTAAAAACGTTACTCTAGCTCGAATCAATTATATATATTTATATAAATAAATTAATTTGTCTAAATAATATATTGTCGTTATTTAAGACAAGTTTTACTTTTATTAGACAATTAATACTTCTTCATAACATGACAAATATTTGTAGTTATTGGTGATCCATAAATTTAAAATTATAATATGTACAGCAAAGATCACCTAATACTTTTATATGTCAAAAGAATATATATTTAAATGTATTTATGATTTTACTTATTTTTATATGATTTTAATTAATGCTTTTAGCATACACATGAAATTAATAGTATAGCTATATCATTTTAATTATTTAAAGTTTAAAAAAATTAATAATATTTGATCAAAGTGTGATAATCATTTGAAAAGGTAAGATGTAAGCTACTAGCAAAAGTGAATAGGCCTAGTATTTTTAATCTCAATAAAAATTGTATACATTCAAAGCAATAAATGAGCACGAAAATTTTCTTGTAAATTATTATATTTGGCTACAACACCTTAAACCGTTAACATCTTAACGCTTGATCATGACATACTCCAAGCTCTCATCAAACATAAGATACACTTAAATCCTGGGTGTAAATAGAGGTTATATCTACTTGAACAGAAATGGGAAGAAGTCTTTATTCTGTAGAGATGAAAAGTGAGTATAGTTTTTTAATTATTAGACACGCTGAAAAAATATAAAAAATTGCATCAATACGAGCAGCGATTCTGAAAGTTGAAGAGACAAATAAGAGTCACCTCTATTTAATATACCAATACCTTAGTTAGAAATACTCTCTGACAGACGTTTCTGCCAAGAGTCTTTTGAATGCTCAGCGTAAGCTCCTTTATGACGTAATTAAGAAGAAAAAAATTCACGAAAAGTTATATAGGGCCCGCTCGAATGAGTTTGTTAGTTTAAAAGACTCTTCTACTTGGATGAAATACGGGAATACTGATCCCCGTGCTAAAGGAATTTATTGCTATATCCAAGATAGAAACGTTTTTTGGAGAGACAATGCTTTACAATGCCAGCATTGTGGTAAAGCCAAAAAGTCGATCGACCATCTGGCAACAGTTGTGATCGGATGCTTAGCCATGACTATACGCGAAGGCATAATGAGGTACTTAGGTGTATTCAACTTTTACTTACGAATAACTACGACTTTAAAAAATCAAAAAAACTACGATATCATTCACTTCAGGAGGTCATGGAAAATGAAAGAGCCGAAATTCGGGTCGATACAAGGATAAGGACTGATATCCTTGAAAAATAATAAACCAGATATATTTATTTACGATAAGAAGAAGAATGAAATAATATTAGTTGAAGTCGGTATAACCAGCCAAGAAGCACTCCAAATTTTTAAAACGGATAAAAAGAGAAAATACGATTTTTTACGAATGAATTGGGCTTGCTATGCAAAGCAAAGACTAAAATAATACCTTATTTTATGGCATGGGACGGTGTGGTAACTAAGTATCATAGAAATTATTAAAAGAATTAAATATAAACTTTATAATAAGACATGCATTCAATTAAAGGTATTGAAAATACACTTGAAAATATTTCACTCGAGTACAGAAGAAGTATTGAGGATATATGGACGTGAGAGATCGAGTAGAAGAGGCTATAAAAAGATTTGAAGAAGCAAGTTTCACTTGATGCCAACCGCAGGCCATCGAAAAGAAAGATAAAGAATAATATATAGCATTAACCCTTAAATAAAAATTGACCAAAGTATTTATCTTCTTATATACATAAATCTATTGATAATTTTGATTATCTGAGTCCATAAAATCCATATAATAAGTTTTTCCGATTCTCTTAATACTGCCTTTTTCAAGGATAGTAAGCGTGGTTAATCTATTGAATCTATATATTGTTAAAATGATAATTTATTTGGTGAAAAGTTACTTGATATAGCTGTTCTATTATAGGCTTTAACTGTTGTATATTAAGCTTGTTGAAAAATAAAAAAGAACATAACTCTAAAACATTTTAAGCTATTTTTACTTTTTTATTTACAGCTACTTTTATTTTTATCAAACGAAGCATTTGTGTGCTTTAATTCATAAATTTTATATACTAAATAATGTTATCTTAATTAACTAAGACTAATTTATTTATCCAATAAATATTGTTATTATATTATTACTTGATCACATTTGGTTCGATATTGTATTCATGCTAATTGATTGCGATATACAATATTATATATCTTTATCAATATACTTGAGATATCGCATCTTAAATATTATATACTACTTTCCTACAGCTGATTTTTGATTACTATCTTTTATAAATATATCCTAAGCGAATTTACAATTAAAACCATACTCTTTATTAACACTTTCAAGATTATATTTAAACGAAATCTTTCGTGAATTTTAAGTCCTTAACTATACTCTAAAAGGTCTTTTTATATATGGAATAATTTGTTAGGTTCTTGGCCCAGTACAGCAACTATTTTAATTGAGACAATCTTTTCCCATTAGGTACTCATATCGCTGCTAGTCAAATCCCATATCGTCTATCGGAGCCGGATCGATCTTGCAAGCAAGGCAGGATACCTGTAGCCCGATACTTTTGGCATCAAACTAAGGCACTTTTATCATCCTAGCGTCACTCATAAGCGTCCATATAAAACCGTGTAAGTGACTTACACGGAGACCTCTTGCTGCAGACATTTCAAATAAGTGGAACGTCTACGTGTTGCCTCGATTTGATCTAGGCACGGGTCTGTTTTCATATTTTCGTATTCATTGTTTTCCAGATGCACCTCCTTTGCTCTAGATAAGGATATTTTTGTGAGTTGTCAATTTGGTAATGGTTGCACTAACCAAATCCCATATATGTCATAAACTTAATAGCTTTTTAACTAACTTCTAAAACTCTTATTTCTGAAGAGGGATGAAGAAAATTGGCTATCTGCAAAACACGCATGCATGGGTATACATATTTGAACTTAAATTCCAAGTTTGTACTTGTCCAACAGCTTCTGAATCTAAAACTGCCAGTAAATTCTCGTCCTAGTTTAACGTAGTTACAGACGACCAAAAATCAATAATAATAAAATTTTAATTTTAAAATTTGACTAGTCAATAAATAAATCAAACAAGTATAAAATTAACAAGACGAGTTTTTATTAATCATAATCTATTAATTCGGATAGGATTATTAATAGGTATTAATTAATTTTTTTATGTTTTTATTATTTGTCTCAATATTTTTTCAAATATGAAATTTTATTAGTATCGTATAATTAATTAATTGATCAATGTTGAAAAAATGAACTAAAATCAATAGAAAATATATCGATTCATATAATATCTTATGTAATAACTTAAGATGGCGTAGTAACGGACTATAATAAATTCTAACAACATTCCATATGATTTCTATATCATTTTTCAGATCGTCAGTTTAGTAATAACGGTATAATTTGTAAATAAATAAATCATAGATATCATTTTCCAGAAGTCATTTAATAAAATTACGATTTTTGGCATATTAAAAACAATGCTTTATCCGATTAAGTATATAAATCAGGCGTAATATTCTATATAGTAGCATCAAATAGAAAATTATTAAAAACCAATTGAATGCCTCTTTTGTTTGTGATTTATTCTAAAATTATTTATATCAATATAAAATCATATTATAAGCGTTTGTCTCAGTAGTGATAAATAAAATACTATTAACTCAAAGCTGGATATTTCTATATTTACCTATGTTACAATATATATTGATAACTGTTTATTTTAATTATTATTTCACGGAGGTGAGAGTTTATGGTGATATTGCATCTTTGCATATTTATTAATCAATGATTCATTAACAAACGACTTATTAATTTTTTTGATCTCCGGCTATAGTAAAAGGTAACTGATCGGGAGACAATAAAATGATATAATTTTATAAAACAGGTTGCTCAAATAAAACACAAAACTAACAAAACATTTGCTTATAATTGTTGTGATGTAGTAGGAGATGCTAAGTAAGTCACTGTGTAAATTTAGAAACCATCGATACTAGCTAATTAAAATAGTTGCATTTTCTTTATTATAAAGTTAGTTCAGCATGAATGATATAATAAATGCACAAATGAAAAGATTTATTTCATTTAAGAGCCTTGTCACACTGACTGTGATCTTTGTTAATTAGACTATTGTAGAGCATTTTAAATAAATTCAAGAGGCTATTGAATCATATAAAACTATATCAAAATGTTTACACTTTTTATTTTGTTATCAGTGCAAAAAATATTTTATTTTTTAATTTATCCTTTTTTAGATTTTTAAAAAATTAATTAATTAAAATATATAAATCTGTTGTTCTGTTGCTATGATTATGTTTTTTTATATATTTCTATGTTTAGCAAGCAAATCAGCGTATAATTGTTCATCTGATGATAAAAATGGCGTAATAAAACTGAAATATGATTCTTTGAGCAAGTATGTCATTTTCGATATTGAAAATAAAGAAGATAGTGATCGCTTATTTTTTTATATGGTAGCTATTCATGCTAAAGAGTTTAAAAAAACATTGAATGGTATGCTTGCCCCAAATGGTCCCATTTTTGCAATATTTAATAAAAATTCATATTCTTTCGTAGACGTAGCATGGAGAAGAAAATCAAAATTGATAATTCCTCTAGTGCCACTAGGAGATACTCTTTTTTTGACAAACGACGTTGATCTACTACGCAAATATACTACGAAAAGCTTAAATAATTTTTTAAATGTTAATTTTAAGGTTCACTTTGTGTTTGAAGAAATAACTAAAGAAATTAGTATGCTCGATTATGACCTTAAGTATTATAAGTTATTATTGCAAGATGAAAGTGACTTGTATAATGAACCCATTGGTAAAATATTTCAGTCAAGTTATAAAATTTTAAAGACGTTACAAGATTACAATGACCCAATTATTCTGAAACTTAAACGACAATTTAGGTTTTATAGAGAGAGAGCAAATCTTCTAGATCCTATAAAAACAGAACTTAGGAAATTACTAAAATATTTAACGATACCAAAATATCACTACCTATTAAAAATCAAATATATGCTTGCTATAATTGCTGAAATACAATGTTATTATATTAAGTTTTCTAGGCGCCGTTTAAAATCAAATTATTTTTACCTTTTAGATAAATTTTATGAAAAATTTGATATGACGGAGCAAGAAGATAAATTGATTTTAACTACAATTGCTAATGCGGCAGTTGCCTTTAATAAAAAATATAACAAATTGATATTAAATGAAAATATATTTTATTACAAAAACTTTGGTAATATTATTAAAAGTGTTACCGATGCTGAAACCTGTGCTTCATTAAAAAAAATGACTGATCGAATTCATTGGATAAGGAATAGTTGCGAATATTATTCTGATTATATGAAAAATACTGAATTCTATACCATATGCGAGTTCTATTCCCATCTATGGCGGTTTGAAGGGTTTGACTTTTTAATAGTATGTGCTGATATGATGTATACTCATTTTTATTTATCAGAATTGAAAAAATCTCATTGCTCTTCTTATTGCTTTATGTATGAAAAATTAATCGAATACAGACCACTCAAATTTGACACTTTGATGAATTTAGCGTTTGAAATACCAACTGACATACCGAAAAATATTATTAATATCCAATTAAAAGACATAGATGTTTCTAAATATCCAGAATTAAAAGAATATCACAAAAAGCTTGAAGAATTTCGATCTTCTATACTGATAAATTCGATTGCCAGTGGTGTTTCAATTTGTGATATTTCTAATAATTTCATTTCTTTTACTATAAATTTAATTGAAAAAAATATGAATTTTAATATTGATGAAAAAAATACCTTAGAAGAATGGATAAGTAGTGCGGAGTATTCTTCTCAATTGAAATCAGCAAAAACAAATCCTGGTAATTCTAAAGAATCCAAGTCATTAGAAGATTCAGATGAATATTCATCGGAGTCTTTAGAAGATATTAAGAATGAAGATTACGATAAAAATAGAAATAATGGTAATGGTTGTCCGATATTATAATATTGATTCGAATTTTTTCAGCAGCAAAATGAATATTTAAATAAATATATGATGCGAATTGATCATCCGAAATAATGTTAATTAGTATAATATAAACAAACTAAGTAGTGGTTGGGAGTGCGAGAAACTACTGGATAAGTGCAAACTTGGAATTAGAGTCTCAAAATGTCGATCTATATGTGTGTGTTTTAAATGGTCAACTTACCAATTTTCTTCATTCCTCTTCAGAGATGAGAGTTTTAGAGATTAGTTAAAAATCCCATCAAGTTTCATATACTTATTGGCTAATTCACCCATTGTCAACTCACGTCAATATCCTGAGCTATATAAAGAGCAAAGGAGGCGCATCTGAAGAAACAAAAGAATATGAAAACATAAAGATAGACCTGAGTTTAGATTAAGTCAAGGCAACACGCAGACATCGTGCTTATATTAGGATACACCAGATAAGTCAATTGCACAGCTCTATATGACGCTTACGAGTAACATAAGGATTATAAAAGTGCTCTGGCTTGGTACGCAAAGTATTTTATACTCTCCCTTGCTTAAATGTCGATACAGCTCCGATAGACGGTATGGATATCGATTAACAGCGGTATGAGCACCTAAGGGTAAAATATTGTTTCAATTGAGAGAGTCACTGTAATAAGTTAGGAGCCTCACAGATTATTTTATATATAAAAAGAGCCTCTAGAGTATAGCCAACGAATTAAAATCTAGAAAACATCTTGCTCAATAAATTACTTAATGTTATTGAATTGACTTAATTTATTATTTATATAATTAAGAATAATCAATCTATAACACAATTCACTTTTTGATACAAGTCCCAAAAATAAATATTATTAAGAATTTATATTGATAAGTATAAATATGTGCAAGTTGTTATTGCTACGTCATTCATATGCTCTACATTTTTTTACAATTTTAGTTACATTGGTTTGTTTTTTTATTAAATCTTTATTTTTATTAGAAACAACTATTATTTATTAACATTGTTTTACTCTTGTGCTCTAGCACAAAATACACGTTATTTCTATGAAAATTTAAGTAAATTTATAACATATTACCATTAAATTATAACTGATGCTTTTTGTCCAATAGATATATATTCTTATATTTATATTTCTTATTTAACTGCATCTTAATATATCATCGCTATCATAAACTCATATCTCATGTAATTAGCTATAATAGGCAATAGATTAATTTTTATGAATATACCTTCTATTTCTATCACTACCAAATATGAAGTGTTATCACATTGATTTTTTTTATTTACAAATTTTTATAAATAATATACTACTAGGTATTAAACATAGGTACTATACATAAAGAATTGTTTATATATCATTGGGTTTTGGTTATATACCAATTCTTATTGTATTAACAATAGTTCTTTTTAAGTAAATATAATTTTCTTAAATTATACTTGATGAAATGTTTGATATTTTTAATAACAATTAATTGGTTTGAGAGATACTTATTTAAAAATTGTATCTTTCAAGAATTTCATGTTTTGTAATAATATAATATAGTATTCGTTATATTAAATCCTCTTTATTCATATTTGAATCATTTGAGTATTTTTCCTTTTTACTTGTAACATTTAAAATAAGAAGCAAAAAAAAAGTAAAAATATATTTCAGTGTATTCTTTAAATTGTTTCCTCTTCATTTTTATTTCAAAAATAAATTTTTATCGACAATTTCTGAAGCTTCGAAGATCAGTTATTTACTCCTATTTATACCTTTATTTAAATTGTAATAACTAAAGTTATAAGCAAGAATATAAAACAAAATATAGCAAAAGAACTGATAGCTTTTGATTCAACAGGTATAAACTATATATATCAATACATAAATATATATTAAAAGCAGTTATATTTGAGTTGGCAATTATCATTATCTACTGATGTTTAATGTTTAATAGCTATAAATAAAAAAAAACTTTTAATCTTAAAACATTTATTTATAATTCATGAAAATTCATTATTTTTATCTCGAGTTATTAAAGTTCTGTTAATTATTTAAATAATATATTGTAAATATAAAATAACCATAAAAACTAAGTCAATAAACCATAATATAATTATAATTTCCCATTATGCAATAAAAAGCTTTTTTATAGTCTTCTTGGATATTTATATTATAATATTTAATGTTTATGTTTCGTTGTATATTCTGCTGTTTTATATATTCTATATTATAAATCTTGGATATTAACTTCAATAGACGATATATACACTTTCCTACAAAAATACAATTGAAACAAAGTATCAGAAAATCATAAATCATCTTAAATATAAATTAAAGGTATAGTAAAGAATCGATGGCTTATGAAATATTTTCATATAAGATATACTTTTATCATATTAAAAAATAAATACTATAGTAATTGTATTTTTGCAACTATCTATTTAATATTTCATCTTAATATGCTATATAAATCCCGCCTAAATTAATAGGCATTTTTTATATAATTGTTAAATCAACTCTATCTAAGTAATTCAGTTAACATTTTTTTTCATCAAAAACATTTCCATAATAATTTTTTCAATATTTATCTTAATCATTTTCTCATAATATTATCTCGTGCGCAATCAAATCCTTTTTAGGTTTTATTTAAAACAATTTTTTATCAAATCGACAGTAAATATAATAAATCAGATTAATTATTTAAATATAATAAACGTTATTTAAATATTTTCTCTAAATTTAATCACTTATCAAATCTCATTATAATCTTATCAACAATTTAATATCTTAGAATGTTCTATAATAATACGGTTTTCAATATTTAATCGAAATTGATTTTGCCATATTTTAATAATCTAATTGATGAGATTATCAACAATTATAATTCATTATCATGGAATTTATAACTACGATTCATAGAAATAATCAATTTATAAAATATGAATAAAATTTGTAATCAATTTATTCTTTAGATTTAATAAATAGAATTCAAAACTTATTTAATAATATTTACTAGATACAACTTAAAACTTATTTAATAATTAATAATCAACATTCCTACGATAATATGTTTTTATAAAACATTTTTTATTCGATATTTAATAAAACAATTTATTTCGAAATGTCATGAATCAGATATATATTATTTAACTTATAACTCTTCTCGCTTTCGTGAAGTATTTAAATAAGGCTTATAAACCCACTCCTTTTCACCTTCATAATAGAATGTCCCACGTCCGATCTCATATAATTTTAAATCAAAACCGAATATTTTTTTAACAGAATTGTCTTCTATGCTGCAATATTTAAAATTTATTAAATCATTTCTATTTTGTAAAACTACATATTTATCAGCATGGTCGACCCAGGGATATAAGAGAGAAAATGCTCGGACTACACGTTGTCCCAAATCTGTTTTAAATCCATCTGTAATCAAATAAATATTTCCATTGCTCACCTTTCCATTTTCAAAAAAATTGTGTAAACTGTAATAAAAAGTTGGACCATAAGGACAGCTCGAAAACGTGATGGCAGATGGAACACCACGTACTTCCTTGACTATCACCATTTGATCTACTGTATTACTAATCTCGTTGAGCTGCTCTAATGTCAATGATCCACGCTGTAATACTCTACTATTAGGTATAATTAACGCCAGCTGTTTAATAAAATGAACGAGTTTAGTAGACGGGTTCCTGGAGGTTGTTATTAAAACCCTTGGAGGTGCAATAACATCTTCATCTTTTGTTGAATATATAATTTCATTTAATATAGAAGCAGCATTGTTTCTAAGAGCATGAGGAATGGGTTGGTTATTCTCATAAGCTTGTTTGATTATTTCTTTATTTTTTTCTATTTCTTTTTCTTTCTGTTCTTTTTCTTTTCTGATTAAATATTCTTTTCTTTCTCTTCTACTTTTCATTGGGGTTCTTCTGCTTCTTAAAGATTAAAATGATGAAAATATTTAAATAAAATGTCTAAATTTGTAGATTTATTATTTTTAAATTATTTTGTATTTGAATACAAATATAAATGTGTTTTATATATGATTGAGTTTCTTTAATGTTTGTATTATAGTTGGAAATTATTAATAAAATTTTGACGATTTTATAAACATTCAATCATACACTATAAATATTTGCGGATTTTGTTACTTACTTTGCTCACTGATAGTTATCAAATAATATTTTGTTTTATTTGATTAAAGGAATATTTGTTATATTATTCGTTGTCTTTCTTATTCATTGTCTTAAGTTAATATTTAATGGCACTCGCATCTATAAATCATCTATTGCTTACTATTTTTAATATTTTACTATATATTGTCCTCTATGAATTTTTTACTCAAATGATATAGTTTCGAATGTCTTCTTTTACAATATAAAATTTTACTTCTCAATTCTTTTATAATTAGTTTTGAACTATAATATCGTCAAACTAATATACAGCATCAAATAATATTATATACTTTTATAAGTTCCAATCATCAACCCGATTCTGTTTATTTTTATTTGTTATTTTTAAAATTAAAATTAGATAACACTATCATAATATGACCATCATATATGGAATCAAATTTGATGGTTTTTCTTGTTACTAAAATTTTGAATATAATTCATTTCATTCATTTGAATATATTATTGTAAATATCAAGAATGATTCATCAATAAGACATCAAATCTTTTAATTAAATATATTAAAAATAATACATCCCTATTTATAAAATGAATAATAATAATAATTTATCACCGTTTGCTTACCAAATAGGCGGATCAAAGCAAATATATAAATATGGGAATGATAAGGTAGCAAAGCCTTATAATGAAATAGAAGAATATTTTTACAAATATTTTTCTAAAATAACCATTCTTAGCCAATTTATAATACCTTTTTATGGGACTATAAGGGTGGATACATCTGATGGCACTCAGCTTGATTATATTATATTAGAGGATTTGACTTCAAAATTCTCAAAACCTTGTATTTTAGATTTGAAAATGGGTACACGGCAATACGGAATTAATTGTTCTATAGAGAAACGAGAACGTAAAATAAAAAGATGTAAAGAAACCACATCAGAAAAATTGGGAGTAAGATTGTGTGGTTTATATGTATATAAAGGAGCAGATTATATAGCAAATAACATTGGTGTTGATAATATAAGTCCTCATAAAATATGGAACGTGAAAAAAGAAAAGGAATGGTATTTTAAAAATAAATACGAATGTAGGAAAATAAAACTAGATGAATTTAGAGATAATCTTATTGATTATTTAAGCGGAAATAAAAGGCTAAGAGTGGAGTTAATAGATCCTTTGTTGATACTTTTAAAAGAATTAAGGCAAGCCATAAGTATGCTTAATAATATAAGATTGTATGGAAGCTCATTGCTTATTATATATGAAGGAGAGGGCGATGCATATATTCAGAATAGGAATGTAATTGTAAAAATAATTGATTTTACAAATTGCTTAGACGATAAATTATATAATAACAATGAAATTAAAGAAAATATGACAAAAGATGATAAGGGATATATAATGGGTCTAAATACTCTTATTAAGGAATTTGAAAACATAAAATTTAATAAGTTAAATAAATCAAATATATAATAAGGTTATAAATAGTTATCAATAATTGAGGTATTAATAAATTATCAAAATGATGAATTTCCTTATGGGGAATTATATTTATATTTGTTATATCAATTATTAAGCAGTGTAGTACTATTATTTGTATAATTCATAACATATTGAATATACTTGAAGTTATTCTTTTATTAATCTAAAATTATCGAAAGATGATGTATAAATATAGAAAAATTTTAAAATTATGAATTGGGATTTTATTCTTAAATCATAAACAAACCATTTTACTATTTGACTAAATGAATTTATTTTATTAAATCATAAACCGACATTTAACAATATTTTGCATACATTTATACTCATTTACCTCCAATAACATTGGTATGAAATGTTTTTGTTCAAACATATTTTATATTATGATTTATCATCATATGCTGTACTATAATCTATATATATTAGCATTCATTTTATTTTTATAATACTTATCGATTATTAACACTTATTTTTTAATTAAATTTTTATGTTTCAAAATATGTCTTGTCGATATCAATTAATATCATGATTTTTATAAAGGGCTACAAATTATTCTAAACAACTCCATTTTATGACAAAATTAAATTTTTGAATTTATTTTTATCAAACTCGCTAGTTTTAAATATTTGTTTTGAAAAATCTGTAAAAATATCAAATCTTACTTATTCTAGTAGTTATGTATAGTTAGTTTAATTAGTTAGCTAATATTTTATTAACATTAGTTATATTTTATTGATTATATACAATAAGTGCACTTACCATGAAATTTTTGATATTTAAATATTTGATCTTAGTTTTCGCAGTATTTTAATACAATTAATAAGTTTGTCTTACTTTTAAGTAAAAATTTACTTATAAATCGTCTATATAATATATTTATGTAAAGTAAGTAGAGCTTTATTTAGACGAAATCTTTCACGCTTCATGATTCCTTGCCTATACTCTAAAGGCTCTTTTTATATTGAAATAAAATTCTTGACCCAGTACAGCAACTGTCTCAATTGAGACAATCTTATCCCCTTGAATACTCATACCGCTGTTAGTTAAAGCCCATACCGTCTATCGGAGACGAATCGACCTTGCAAGAAGACAGGGTACCTGTAGTCCTGTACTTTTGGTATCAAACCAGAGCACTTTTATCATCTTAGTGTCACTCGTAAGCGTCCATATGGTGCCGTACAAGTGACTCAGTCAAAGTCACTTTACTGCATACATCCCAATATAAACGGCCTTTCTGTCTATTGATTTGGTTTAATATAGGCGCGGGTCTGGTTTTATATTTTCGTATATATTGTTTTTTCAGACGCGCTTCTTTTACTCTAGATAAGGATATTTTCGTGAGTTATCAATTTGGTAATGAGTGCATTAATCAAATAGCATATATATGTAAAACTCAATGGCTTATTAACTAACCTCTAAAACCCTCATTTCTGAAAAGGAATGAAGAAAATTGGTAAGTTGGCCATCTACAAAACACACACATGGATAGACAGTTTTGGACTCTGATTTCAAGTTTGAACTCGTCCAGCAGCTTTTGACACTCAAAACTACTAGTAAATTCTCGTCCTAGTTTAACGTCATTTCGGACGATCAATAAAAATATAAACATGTATATTTTTAATTTATCAAAAGAATGTTTATCGAATATGAAACGAGAAGTTGTTAGAAAATGTTGATAAATATGTAAAACTCAAAAAGGTTCAAAAAACTAATTTGCATATATTAAGTAACAAAATATAGTTTCTTTTAATTACCACATTGCCTTATGATATATGAATTCGGCTTACTTTATTATGCTCAATCATAAATAGAATATTTTTCTGTAAGAAATACGTTTTATCTTAATCATGATTATTTACAAAAACTTATCACCTTGCTAAAAAATAGGATGAGTTAAAAGGTATAGGATATAAAAGTAAGTGTATGTTATATTAACTTAGTGAAACAATGATAATAGCAAAATGTCTAATTAAGAAGAGCAATAACCTTAAAAATTAAGAAAGAAAAGAAAATACACAATTTAGCAATTTAAAAATACGAAATTATCAATGTTTTATTGAAAAGCCTAAATATGAAAAGTGGAAGCTACTGCATAATATCATAAACAAAAGAAGATACTTAAACAGTGTATATCGCTTTCGTGCATGAGTTGGTAAACTTAAAAATTTTTATTTATATGAAATATAAAACAATAAAGCCTTTACTGAAGCAATTTATTGTTACAACCAGGATATGAATGTTTACTGGCGATAAAATTCGATTTGATGCTAGCATTGCATAAGACAAAAAATAGTGATTATTCTGTTTATTAAATGTGATAAAACGGTTCATTATAATTAAATGTGCACAGGCATGATGAGGAAGTGTATATACATTTTATAGTTAAAAAAATAATCAAAATACTTGAAAGTATTGCGATATTATTCAGTTTAGTAAAATTATTGAAAATGAAAAAGCCAAAACCTGTATTATACACCAGAATAAAAACTAATTTTTTAGTTAATATGATTGGCCTAATATATTTATGTACGATAAAAGCTTAAATAAAAACTATATGAAGTTAATATAACAAGTTAAGACAAATTTTAGATAGTTGAGGCGAAAGGACTAGTGTTATTTTTTCTAAGAAGCTTAGATATTTTATAATACAGAAATAAAAATTATATATTATGTTATAGTATTGATATATAGCGACAAAGTTCTACAAATGGTATTTAAAATGAATAACATTGCACCAACTATCGAGCATATATAAATCTACTGTATTAAATCTATATCTTTTTTTCTGAGTTTATGCAAAGCATTGAGGACGTCATAGAAATAAATAGTAGAAATGAAAAAGTGATGGAGAGGATTTAGAATGGTATTGCTTATGAATGTTCACTGTGCATAGAATTAAAGAAAGAAATAGAAAACATGAACTGTTTATAACAATAAAATTGTATTTTCTTACTTTTTTTATTTCAATAAATTTCAGTCAACTCTAACTTTGTTTGTTAATACAATTATACATCTTTTAGTAACTAACTATTAATGTAGTCTAGCTATTGTAATTAAAAAGGCAATTTATTCAACAAATAAACTCCCCATTAATCGATATATATAGCGTTTTCGTCGAAATCTTGTACAAAACTAGTTATGAGATGCAACTACGTTTAAATATCATTTGTATGAAATGTGATGTATTAGAATATATACTAGAATTTTTTAATGTATCAGCTTATTAATAGAATCATGCCAATGTCCAAAACTCTGAACATTTTTATATCAAGAATAATTTGAATATTGCTATATTTTTTGATGTTATGATATGTACGATATTTTATATTAAATACTACTCGATATTATGCAATGATAAATTTTATATTACTATATCAATAAATCTAATATAGATTGATAGAATACCTGACATTTATTTTATAAATAAAATCAATGCATTTAACATTTTAATTGTATGCATAAATTCCCTCTATATTGTATTATCAAATATTTTTCTTCTATTATTAAATTTACACAAATTAAACAAATCAAATAATGAATATAATTTTTTTATTTATCCCCTACTCAATGTATGTCTTTGTTGCTTTACCATCAGACTCTGAAAATCCTCTTAGCGAACAACTTGTTAACATAAGAAAGAAAATAACACAAGAAACGGAACTTTTAAGTATGCCTCGTTTCTGGTGGAATTCCTTTGAGAATGCTATTGGTATTATTGATAATCTTGAAACAATGGAGACTACTGCTAAAAGTACTATCAGGATGCTGCTTGATAGTATAAAAATGCTTTCAACAAAACAGCAATACAAAAATTATTTAGATGAGATTAATTTTGATTATGCAATAAAAACATTTAATTGGTCTGAAAAGAGATATAATCCAGAATTTACTTCGGACGAGCTTTTAGAAGAGCTTTCAAAAACACTTATGCATCTAAAAAATTTGTGTTCTCAGAGAATTGATGCGTTTATATTAAAAGAAAGGGAATACAAAGAAGCAGATAAACAAATTACGGGGAATTTAAGTGAAATTGATATTTCTAGTATATTAAAGCAAGAGGATATTAATGAGGACAAAGATGACGTAGAAGATGGGTTTATTAAAAATTATTTTGTTGTCAGTAGGAAAGCCGATGTTGAAAATATGTTAACACTTTTTAAATCTATCGAGGCTGTTTGCAACGATACTATAACAAAAGTAACTGAAGATGCTGAATTTGTTTTGTATCGTTTCATGGGATTAATTAGCAAAGAAAAAGAAATAGAAGTAACACTCCGCAATTCAGGATTTACAATGAAAGAGGTAAACAATCAGAAGGTGGAAGAAAATTTAAAAAGGAGATGCAATATTATTTCTCTGTTTGATGGAGTTAAAAGTAATCACCGTTTGTTTTTAAGTAATACAGTAAAAGAAATTTTTGATGTTATGATGCATGCAAAAATGGTTAAATTGTTTGTTGAATGTGTTATGCAATATGGATTACCAACAAATTATGTTTATTTTGTTAGTTCCGGTAAAAAAAATCGAATTTTGACTAATTGGAAAAAAGTAGTATTGACTTGGGATTCTATTAGAATAAGTCATGGGTTAGGAGAGAAAGCTAATCCTGAGGATTTACTTGCTTTTAGTGAGCTTGAAATCCAAGAGGAAGAAGAGGAAAAATAGGATTAATAATAAATCATTAAATAATATTTTTTATTTGATATGTAAATTTATATACGGAAATGTCCGATTGGATATAAAACACCTGCAAAGTTAATATAAAAATTATCTTTATACAACTATATGATAAATATGAGTATAAATGATTTTTGATAGAATTAAGTGCATTGGAAAGTATGAGTGTATTTATAAAAATTGATAAAGTAAAAAAAAGTAATTTATGTAATAGAAGGAGACAATGCTTAGAAAGGAATATTTTTTATAAAGTAAAAATGTAGTATAATGATAAGATATATTCATGAATCATGAACCGAAGGTACAAATAAGGTTTATTTGTTTGTTAAATATATTTCAACTATCGCTAGTATATAATAATACCATGCTATTAAATTTAACATCTTTATGGTGTTTAAGATGTGCAATTAGTTATAAAGATGAGCTTAGTGTTATAATAAATAATTTAACTTTGTTTTAAAATAACAAATTTGTATAAACTCTTATAATTTCAATATCACTTATGAATTATTTTAATATAAAAGATTTGTAACTAAATTTATAAACATAAAACAGTTTCATTATTATAATAAAAAGTGTAAATAAAGTAAACGTATGTTTTTTTATTTGTGGAAATGGAGAATAAATAAAATGTTTAATTTCAGACCAAAATACAATTATAAAATATTGAAAATTTGTAACAATACAAACTATAAAACTGCTTATATGATTGTAGAAAATGAAATATCCAAAAAATATTTCGCAAAGGCATATAACAATATATTTTATTCAAACAGTGAACATTATATTCTTGATCAGCATTTAATATTTAATGTTTTAAAATCTAGATATTTTCCACGGATGAAAGAAATAATATGCAATGAACAACAGTATATAATAATAATGGAGCATTTATCTGGTATGAGTATGCGTTTTCTATCTTCTTTTTATCTTCGTAATTCAATAAACACTGATGGTTATTTTAAACAATTAATAAAAGCATTGGTTAATTTAAATGATTTAGGTATGGCTTATAATCATCTTACAATTGATTGTATGCTTACTGATAATTGGGGGGATCTACGAATGGTCGGACTCAGTAATATTTATAAACGGACTTATGATTGGTGGCCTCAGAAAATATTTTGTCCACCAATCCAAAAAAAAGATTCTTTTATGGCTCCAGAAATGCTTCTCAATAGGCACTATGATGGAATGCCTGCAAATATTTGGAGCTGTGGAATCATATATATATTTCTCTTTCTGGGAGATTGTCCATGGAAAATTGCTGATCTTTCTGATATTAATTACAGTAAGTATATTAACGGCAGATGTTTGAATACGTTAGACATCCCATATAAATTTCCAAATAGAATCATTTCTCAATTGCTTAAAATTTTAGATCCAAGCCCAAAAACTCGGATGACGTTAATTGAGTTAAAAAATTCGGTTTGGTATAATTCAATTTATTTATTTGAACACGAGGTACAATTTTAGTTTTATATTATTTTAAATTATAGTTTTTATATTTATCACATATTTATGTGAGATTAATCTTTTATAAAATATTATCCCAATTTTGATTTATTAAACATTGTATCATCTATGAAATATGCTTATCATTTGTATTAAATAATACTTAATCAGAAACAAAAGTATCACTTTAATGATATAAATAAATTGGTGTTCAGTAATATATGCTAATATTTTGGGTAGGATATGTGTTTATGGCTTCTTATGCGATGTTTCGTCGGAATGGGAGATCATCAATGGTCACGGCTGCAAGTCATCAATTATATCGTCATGATTCCCATGCTCGTTATATTCCCGAAGAAGACTTCTCAGTAATAGAAACAGGTAGTTTTCATCATCCTCACAATGAAAGCACTTCAGAAAATAATTATTATTATTAAATGATGTAGATTGTAAATAAATGTTTTTATATTGTATGCTATGGTAAAAGTTATGTTTCGAAATCAAAATACTAATGTTTAAAAAGTTTCTTATAAAGATGTTATTGTTTATTTATCATAAAATTTTAGTATATTACAAAAATTTTACAACTAGTAAGTATTTTTGTTTTCAAAATACTATAAGTTATGCTTTTTGTATTGTTTAATTTTATTCTTTTATAAAACTAAACGTACAACCATGCAAATGCTCATTTTTAAAAATATCTTTCTTTCGATTCTATTTCGTATGAACTTTTTATATTTTTAAAGGCTTCAAGAAAATAATCATATATAATCTACAAGATTGAAGAGAGATGTTTTTTAGATATCCCAATTGTATTATAAATAATATAGAATAATAATAAAGTATTTAATCATAACATACCGTATATAATATGATTCATATAACGATTCGATATATGCCATCTATTTCACTATTGTTAGTTTTTCCATAGAATGAGGCTATGTTAAACATTTGCTTAAATTATACATAATGAATTAAAACATGCAATTAATAGATATTATAAGTTGAAAAGGTACTATAGTATCGCATTTAATTTATTCAGATGTATCGAGTAAAAGATATTATTATTGCAGCTTAGAGCTTATAATAAAAGCGTCATAACTAAATAATTAATCTAGATGAAATATAATGGCAAGTAAAATAATAGAATATGCTCATTAATCGAAAAATACAAATCAATGTAATGAAACAATATATTTAGTAACACGCACCCTTTAAACTAAATATAAAAAAGATAATGTACTTATGCTAAGGGGTAAGGTTGGGGAATAGAATTTATAAAGTTGATATAAATAAAAAGTGATTGCATTTTGTTGCTTAAATTATGCGAATCTGAAATATTTGACTGGCTGGGCCAATTTTTACTTGTTATGCTGACTTAATTAAAATAAAGACATACATTATTGATATGATTATTCTTTACATGTAAATTTTTAATCCTTTTTATTTCCAGAAACATTTGTTTTTTATATATTACCCGAACTTACAATTTACACATCATACAAGTTTCTTCTTATGGAAACTTGACTATTTATGTAATAATTATAGCTGAAGATATTTATTAAATGTATAAATATATATTATACCTCTGTTGTTTATTCAATGCATCTGACCTTTTATTTCGGTATATACCTCTTTGCAATCAACTGTTAAATTTAATACTATATTTTTTTCATCGCTATGGCTAATATATACTTACTTCATTCAATATGATGTTTTACCACACCCTTGGTTTATCACACCATTAACAGTTTATTTTAATTCGTAAGTTTTTGTAAACACTGCTTTAACCAAGTTTTATACTCAGACATAGCTCTAAATGATGCCATTTAAAGTGAATTAATTAGCAGAGCTATAATTTTTATAGTTTAGTATGAAATAATTATTTAAAGGAAATATGCAAGCTTTTATAAACTATAAATTTTAATACTTATTGTCACTAAAAATTAATGGCAGACAAAAAAACGTATATTCACATTAATTTGTGTAGATTTGAATAAATAGATATGCTATTTATTATGCTCTTTGTAAATATATTCAATTTTTTATTTGTAAATTCTTGATATATTTATTAATTGGTTCATAATAAGTAACCTAACTGATATTGATTTTATGTTTTAATTAAAGCCACTTATTTAACAGTAAGTTATATAGTTCCAATATGCATAATATTTACTCAAAGTCGAAACATTATTTGGCTTACATGTGCGATTAAACATACTATTATGCAATTAAAAATAGATCAGCTTGTATTATACTTTCAAGCATAATTTAATTATAATAAAGCATTCATTTTTTGATAAAACATATTTAATATAAAATTCAAAATGCATTAATATATATATCTTTTTGCTTTAGCAAATGTTTAATGATATCTTTTAATCTTATAAGTGTCGAAAATACATTTGCATTTTTATTTATTATAAAATATTTTCTATCTCAATGAATTAAACCCACATTCTTAATTAGTAACAATTCATTCTTTCCCTTTAATTTATGTTTTTTTTTTGTTTCGACTTCCGATTTCTTGTTAATATCTTCCATTATGCTACTAAAAGCAATATTGCTCATGTTTATGATTTTTTCTATCATTTCACATTTAAAGTTTTATTGTATCCATAATATTTATCATAAATATATAACAGCTTCTATTAAATTATTAATTTTTTCGAGTGTATGAATTACTTTTTTGTAATCTTCAATGCACTATTTTTTATTGTAAAAATGATCAGATGAAATTATCTTTTTTTTTAATAGTTCGATGTTCCGATTTAAATTATAAACTTATTTTAAAATTTTACAACTAATTGTATAAAAGCTTAATACAACTGAATTTTATTTTGCTCATACTACTGTATGATTTTTCGTTATCCACAAACGGGCTGTTGCATATCGTGAGTAAATATAGATGTGTAATCTCGTTTTAAAGAGGATATTTTCTATTAAATTCGATTTTAGTAATTTTTTATGTTTTCGAAAATCAACAATTTTAAAAATACTCGCATTATTTAGACAAAATTTTTCATGATTAGTGATTCCTTGGCTAGACTCTAGAGGCTATTTTTATATATAATATAAATTCTATAAGGTTCTCTACCCAGTGCGACGACTTCTCAATTGAAACAATCTTTTCCCCTTAGATACTCATGCTGTTGTTAGTAAAAGCCCATACCATATATTGGAACCGGATTGATCATGTAAGCAAGCAAGGTACATGTAGCTTGATACTTTTGGCATCAAACCAGGTCAATTTTATCATATTAGTGTTACTCGTAAGCGTCTATGTGGAGCCATGTAGCTAACTTTCTCAGAGTCTCCTACTGCAGACATTCTAATATAAGCATGACAACTGTGTGTTGTTATTTTAATTCAGGCGCGAGTCTGTTTTTATATTTTCGTATTTATTGTTTTTTCCAGATGCATCTTCTTTGCTCTAGATAGAGTTCGTGATATATTTGTGAGTTTAGTAATAAATGTATTAACTAAATGCCATATATGTGTGAAACTTTATGGCTTTTTAAATAACCTCTTAAGCATCCACCTCTGAGAAGGAATTAAAAAAATTAATAAATTGGCCATCTACAAAACACACACATGAAAAGACAGGTTTAGACTTGAGTTTTGAGTTTATACTTGTCCAGCAGCTTATAAAACACAAAAGTTTCGGTAAATTCTTGTTTTAGTTTATCGTCGTTTCGGACGGATAAACTATTTTAAATAAATAATTAAATTTGTCATGCAAATGAAAGAATAGTTAAAAAATCGGGCTTAAAAGAAAAAGTTTTTAAAAACAGAAGATGTTGCGAAAATATCTATGTTGTGATAGCAATCATCATGGTTTCAACTGATCAAGTCTAACTATCTTTTTGCATGATCATATTGCGATCTATTTTCGTAAGTGTAGACTATGCACTTGATGAGTAGCCTAAAGACCATTCAGAAGCAGTACGGACTCGATTGGGTATATTGACTTGTGGTGGTTGGAAGAAAGCTCGTGATTACTTCTGTGAAAAATTTTCTTGTGAGGAGGAGTTCAAAAGACGGGTTCATACAATTAAAAGAGATCCTCTAGAATGTAACTACTCACAAACCAAAAAAAGATTAAATTATTAAATTCTTTATCATCTACTTCTGCAATTAAAGCCGCAAGTGTACAATAGGAATAAAAACTATAACCAAATAGAAATAAATTTAAGCATAACTGGATTCCAAAGGATACGGAAAATGCCAGAAATCAAGGCCAATAAAGAACTACTTTTTTAGTAAATCAAATTGCAGGAGAATACATAGTTAGCAATCTTTTCTAAAACATGTGTGAAGTTGCTAGGATTTTTCAAATATTGCAGTGGTGCTATGCTATAAAACAGCTTTATTTAAGCCTATACTTCCATCAAATTGGAAGCAGAGCATTGAAAATAAAATCTCTGCTCTCAATAACTCAATTGAGTTATTAAAAAAGGCAAAGGATAGAAGCAAGCTATCTGGCATCGAAATTAAAGCATCTAAACAAATTATGAGAGGGTTGACCATACCTCAGAAAAACCGCATGATGTAATCATAGCAATAATTTAATTAAAAGAATCGGCTCGTATTTACGAGAAGAATCTTTAAATGCATACTAAACGCAAAGAGCGTAGACGTGAAAATCAATGCTTCGAATTGTATAGGAGTAAAGCATATTGGAAGTTGTCTGGTGTTGTTGGACCAGAGCACTGGGTGAATATTCGTGAGATAAGTGAGTATTGATCTAAAATCTGGAATCCACAAATAAGACCAGTAATAGATACGACGAGTGTTTGGTAGAACATCTCCCGGAGTCTACCGAATTAATCACTTTTTTCACTCTTATAAAATTTGAATATATTATAAAGTCCTTGCCTAAATAGAAGGCAGCTGTAATTGATGGTATCTTTAATTTTTTTATAAAGCATATATCTTCAATGCAAAAGTACTTTTCTTTATAATATAATAAAAAATATATGCTTAGAGGGAAGAACATAATCAGACTGGTTTTACCAGGGTATAACATATCTTATACCCAAAAGCAACCCAAATAAATGAACAGACTTCAAGACTTTAACCTGTATGTCTAACCTTCACATGCTCACAATTAAATGTGTAACTCAAGTTATGCAGCTGGGTTTGAGCGTAAAAGTTTGCTGGCAGACAACTAATTGGGTACTGTAAGGAGAGTCCAAGGTGCAAAATAGCAGGCTATCTTCAATCTATCTCTAAATAAAGAACACAGACACTTGTTAAAGTCAACATAGATCGACGTGAAAAAAGCTTTTGACTCTATAGACAATGAGTATTTGGTAGAGTGTATATCCAAATTGAGTTTTCCCAAATGTATAACGTACTTTGTTAAAGATATAACATCTAAGTGAAGCTTAGATGTAAGAGCTGTATAGAGAGGATAGTCAATAAAAGGGCGAAGAAAAAGATACTTCAAGGTGATAGCTTTGTCCTCTTCCTTTCTTCCTATGTATTGATCTATTGATCCGAAGGCCTTATGAAAGATACCCTTAGGTGTCAATACATGCGGAAGAAATTTCGCATGCTACTAATCACCTGTTATTTATTGATGATCTTAAACTTTTGGCAACTAACAGCACGGCAATGGGCAAAATGGTGAAAGAAACTGTGTCTTTATTCAGGGCCATAGAGCTGTAGATTAACCGAGAAAAATCAGCCACGAATGACTTTCAGTGCGAAAACACTGCTACTCTCTTTGATGGTACTGGAGTATATAAACACTTAGGTATAATAGAGGATCACAGTAGCAATATTATGCGAGAATCATTCGAGATGATAAGATGTGAGGTATTGACAAGAATGAATACGCTATGTGGTTCTAATCCCAATACAAAAGATTTATTTAAAGCAATAAATGAACACACTATTAATCTTGTCAATTATCATATTGGACTATAACACCTTGAAACTTCTGACATCTTAAAGCTTGATAATGAAATACGCCAAACTCTCATTAAACATAAAGTACTTTTAAAGCCTTGGTGTAAAATGAGGTTATTTCTTCCACGACTAAAGGTGAGAAGATGTCTTTATTCAGTGGAGTTGAAAAGTGAGTATATTTTTTTTAATTATTGAACACGCATAAAAAATATAAAAATATTTTATCAAGGCGAGCATTGATCCTGAAAGTTCTAACGCTAAACAAGACTTATTTCTTTTTAATATACCAATACCTCGGTTTAAAATACTCTCTGACAAACCTTTCTGCTAAGAGTTTGTTAAATGCTCAGCATAAGCTTCTTTATGACGTTATTAATGAAAAATAATTTCATGAAAAGTTATATAGGGCCCGCTTAAATGAGCTTCTTAGTTTATAAGATCTTTATATTTAAATTTAATATGGAGTTATTGATCTTAGTACTGAAGCAATTTATTGCTATATCCAAGATGGAAATATTTTTGGTGAGACGATGCTTAACAATGCCAGCATTGTGGTAAAGCCAAAAAGTCAATCGACCATCTGGCAACAGGTTGTGATCGAATGCTGGGACATGACTATACGCGAAGGCATAATGAGATACTTAGGTGTATTCATCTTCTAGTTGCGAATAAGTACGGCTTTAAAAACAAAAAAAAAATACGATCTCATTCAGTTTAGAAGGTCATGGAAAATGAAAAAGCCTAAATTCGGGTCGATACAAGAATAAGGACTGATATCTTAATAAAAAATAATAGACCATATATATTTATTTACGATAAGAAGAAGAATGAAATAATATCATTTGAAGTTAGTATAACAAGCCAAGATAATTTCCAGATTGTTGAAACAGAGAAAAAGAGGTAATACAACTTATTGGCGAATAAATTTGGCTTGTTATACTTAGTAAAGACTAAAATAATACCTTATATTATGACATGGGACGGTGTGGTAACCAAGTACTACAGAAATTATCTTAAGGAATTAAATATAACATTTACGATACAGGCATACATTCAATCGACGGTACTGAAGAAAACGCTCGAAACCATATCGCTTGAGTATACATTGAGGATGACATAGACGTAAGAGATTGAGTAGAAGAGGCTATGAAAAGATTTCGAGAAGTAAGTGTCGCTGGATGCCAACCGCAGGCCATAGAAAATGAAGGTAAAAAATAACACAGCACTAACTCTTTAAATATAAAGGTTTATTTAATAATAGTGATTTATAAAACGAAGCATTTGGGCTTTAAAATTTTCATAATTACAAAAATTTGGAATTTCTAAAGTTAAAGATTTAAATCCACACCTAATAATTAAATCTTTTGTTTTAATGATATAAATATATTTGCCTTCCTCCATCAATTCATCACCAACAATAATTCTTACCATTTTATTTATATCATCAATTTTATATTCATTTATAAAGGTGTACATATAACTTTTTTCAAGATCAGTTATTTTGTCATCATATCGTATCATTGATAATATTTTATTTGAGCTAAAACTTTCATATCCAAATATTAATCTTTTTAACCCTTTTTCACTTAATCCATTTAATTGCTTCAAATTTATTATTTTTTTCATCCCATTGATAATGGATTTAATTTGATCTTTAACCCCTGTTTCAAGATATACAATCGAAAGTAGATGTAAACAATATTTTATGTTGTTTTGAGATAACAGCGTATTTCTTCCATTAACCATCAACTCCATATCAACAAATCTATTATTATCTAATATCCTAATTGTAAAACATGTATTTTTCGATTCTAAAATATCAATATTTTCGAATGCTTTTAAGATATATGCATTATCTTCTACAAAATCAGAATACTCACAATTTAAGTTCAATATATATTTATAAACAATTGGTGATAATTCCAATTTAAAATTTCTATTATTAGATAAACCTATTCCAATTAATATTCCTGTTAGTTCGTAATATGTTAATATTTCTTTACTTGAATTGATTCTTAAAGAAGGATAGAAATAAGTTGTTCCTTTAACATTTTGAAATAAATTTAAATCAGAATTTTTTAATTCTTTAACAAACAAATCTAACCAAGTTCTGATATTATCAATATTTCCTTCATGACTTTTATTACTAAATGTTATTTTCCATTTTATATGACGAATGTTTTTTACATCGTAAAAATGTTTTCTTGTACTTTCAATAACGTCATCAGAATTAATATAAACGTTCTGATGATTTATTATATTCGGGTTTAATTTATTTTTTTGAAAGTATAGATTGATCTTAGCCGGAATATAATTTTTTTCTTTTAATAGTTGATCAGTTATTCGTAAAAAGTGGCTATTTTTGTATAAAATGTCTCCTACTATTGGATTGTCTTTACAAATAACGACATATAATAACCGCTCATATTGTATTTTTTCATAAGAAGTGGTTTTATAATAGCATATGTCATATAATAGCATGCATAAATAAAATATACACTCTTCTATACTTGTATTATATTTGGTTGCAAATAATATTTCAATACAAGCATTTATTTTATATGATATTAAATATTTTAAAAAATTAACAATTAAGTTGGTATTACATCTTTGATTATCGTATAAAATGAACAATAGAAGTATTGATTCTTTTAAATAATTTGTTGATGATTTCATTTCATTGTATAAAGATTTTTTATATTGAAATATAATATTATTAAAATGTTTTATGCAAGTTATTTCAGCTGTTTTAACAAGTGATTCTGAATAATTGCCATGTTTGATCTTCATAATGTAATTTAATTTTGATTTATTTTCGATTTTTATCAATTGAGGATTGAAAAACACCATTTGCATCAAATTCATGCCAAATTTAACTCTTAATAAAGTATCTATTTCAATAAATATCTTTCCTTCATGAGCTATACATATATAATCAAAAGATTTTAATAATGTATTTATATTTTCATAAATTAATTTATATTTAGTAGTAAGGATTTTGATATATTCAAATAATATATTTAAGATATTTTTTTGAATTATTACCTTAAATTCTTTTATCGCTATTATATAATCATATACAAGTAGTTTTAAAGTGTTATTCATATTGATTGATCTCAAAGTAATAAGAATACTCAGCCTTTCATTCGGATTATCATTGTATACGACAAGACGATCTAATATTATCCACAGTATGCATTTTTTAACAACTATATTATTAATACTGTCATAATTTAATAATAATGATTCCAAATTTATAAATGTATTTTCATAATTATAAATGCCAATAGGCATTTGAAAAGGTGCAATAGAAAAGTTTAAGTAAATAACATATAATTTAAAAAGAGCCATAAAATGTGCCTCTTTATCGTTAATATAATAGATAGATCTTATATGATCAATATATGCTATTTCATTATTTTGGCATTTGACTAAATATATATCTTTATTTTCTTCACAATTAATTGTATCTTTCAAATTATTAAATATCCTATAGTTTTTTCGTATAGCAAGTCTTTCATCTAAATCAAATAATTGGGTTGTATATGGTCGACTATATGGATAATGAAGCAAAGTCATACCTTTGACTATCTTATTGCTCTTTATTTGGTCTAACATTTCCTCATCAAAATGCATATTCATAAATTTATCTGAAAGTAAATCAATAAACTCCAATAATTTACTTATAATAGTAATATCATTAGATAACGACATTTCAAAAATATAGTTAACAAGTTGGCTTACAGCACTAATATATTCTTTATCTTCTTGTAAATTGCTATAAACGACTTCTATGATGTCATAAAAATATCCAAAATATTCTTTGTTAGCGATATAATAATTCATATTAGATCTTAAATCCTTATCTATCTTTTTAACAAGATTTTTTAAATCTTCGATATTACCACAATTCATTTTTACGTTTTGCATTCTGTATGTTACTATTTCCTTTCTTATGTTATTAACATTAAGCATATTAGTATTGAAATCATTATCATTACATCTTGTAAATAGATATAATATAAATAAAATTTTTAACTGAAGAGCACAAATAATCATATGGTCTAAAATCAGATTATTTCGATATACTGTCAATATCATAATTGACAGATATCAAATAACGGCTAATTATCTTGAGCAAGCGTTATGAAATATAAAAAAGAATAAAAATTTATTTTGTTTTTGCGATTTGCTGTTTGAAGTTATAAAATTATTATAAGCTTACCCTTATAATGACATCTCTTCTTATACAGCTTCGATCAAAACTAAACCCAAACCAAATATTTGACCCAGTTCAAGTCAATCACAATTTAACAGATAAAAACATAAAAGAATTGCTTGATCTACTATTAAAAATTAAGAATAATTATAAATTATATATAAACGGGAATGAATTTACTAATGATATCAAATATATGATTAATCAATTAGATTTGACAACGGAAGAAATATTAATAATTGATTACATAATTATAGAGGAAGAAAAAAAAATAGAAGTTGAATATCAAATTTCAGCTTTAAAGAAGCACAGGGTTGGAAATTATTGGGTATTATTTTTAAGTGGATTTGATGGAACTATTGAAATTTATCAAATTGATTCTAATTGGAATCAGTTAAAAATAAATACATTTCAAATAGATTCTAATATAAAAGATTTGCATCCAATTGGTAATATGCTTTATACGTTAGGCTTGGAAAACGACATTTGGGAAATAAAATGCGATAAAATAGATAAACCGTATGCATGTGTAAAGAAATTGATTTCAGAAAAAATCGATATCGAAGAATTTCGTCCGATAGAAAATTATATAATTTATGGCTCAAGTGATGGGAAAGTGATAAAATATGATAGAGATTCAACCCAAAGATTGCATAAATCGGGGATTAACATAACTTCCATATGCCATTTTTTTGATAATATTTGTGTTGGGTCTCTGAATTCTGACTTATATTTTATCAAAAACGAAATAAAAACATTGAAAATTGGATATCCTGTTACTGCAATTGGAATATTTAATGATACCTTAATTATTGGAGGAAGTAATTCAGTAGTTAGTATTGTTAACAAGAACTATGAAATTATTAAAACATTTCAAATCGGAATACGATACGTTGAATATATAGAAACTGATGGGGAACATATAGCATTTGCCGGTCAAAATAAAGTTGAAATTTGGAATAAAGAGAAATTGGTAAAAAAAATAGAAGCTGAAGATTATGTCAGAGGAATCGTAATCATAGAAAATTATATATTTATGGCAACAAATAATCTTTTAAAAACATTTATTATAAATGATTTTATTTAATAAATCTTAAAATAGCAAATCGATTCGTTTTATTTTGTTTAAAAACTTTTATAAAATTTCTTAAACAAAGAAAAGAAAAATTATGTTTATTGATAAACGAATTTGATTTAGTATATCAGAATATAGCATAATAATTTTAAATAAAATGTTGTTAACATCATGAAAGTTATTTATATGTGGTTACTATGTAAATATGAGTATTATGACATAATAGTTATAAAATATTTTCATATAAAAAATACTTAAATTAGAACCTTTATGTGACTATATTTGAAGAATTATTAAATTTAGCAAATAGTTAATTGGGATAAGCAGTAGTGATATGTGATGACAAATGATATTAAATGCAGATAAGTTTATAGGAAGTATATTTATAAAAATATATTTGGGAGGATTGCATTTGGCAGCCAATTGTATTTTGTAATAATCTATTTTGATGAAACAGCAATAAATTAATATAGTATAATAGTAGGATATATTTATATATCGTTTAAATATTACTAGCCGTGATAAATAGAGTGAAATTATATAATATAGTCAATCTCACATAAGAAGAAAAATATATGAAAGTGCAAATAATATAAAAATAAAAGTTGTTCAGAAAAAAAGACAACCCATATTTTTTATATATTTCCCAAGCAAAGCGTTTCAGATGTTTGTTAAAAATATGGCAAGCCTTAACAGGTTTTGGAATATCACATAAATAACCTAAAACATTAATCATTATAGTAAAAGGATAATCAGTATACGAATAGATCTTGACTAAATGAAACATATTCATTTTCAAAATCAATATTATAATTAGGTATTTACAATTGTTTGAACAACTTATCAATTTATACTATGATAATAAAATTTATTTAAAATCATACTTAGAGAAAGGTAGTGAGCTTGCGGAAACAGCAAACAGCATAAATTCAGTTAAGCCTACATGCTTGCCTTTCTGATGATGAGACTCTATAATCTTTCGTTTTCAGTGTCGACACAATACTCTATGACTGGCCAATGGATATTTAAGAAGGAATGCGGGCAAGATTTGATTGAATGCCTAGAGATGATCGGAAGAAAGCTTCAAAAACTTGATGTAAGAAGTTTTCTTAGACCGTAGAAGAAGAATTCAAAAGGCAAGCTTATCTCTATAAACATGAAAATGCATTGGAACCCTGACTTTTTGATGGTAAATATAGAAGCGCTTCTCTCACAATCATTGAAATCTATTAAAGCACTTAGTGTTTAAATTAAATTTAAAACAAGCTTTATTAGCATATATTATTTCATATCTTCAAGTTTATAATAACAAATCAAATACCAGAAACAAAGGTTAATAGAGAAATACACCAATACTTGAACCGTACTGTGAGAGAACACTTGATCACTAACAAAAAATCATATGTAACGTTGTGAGGGGTTTTCAAGTCGCCCAGTAGTGTTACCAAGAAAGGATATCATCCAATCTCAAACCGCTTTCTAGCTGGAAGGATAATATATAAAATAAAATAAACTGGTTAAATAAAAATTATGAAAAAATAAATAAAGCAAATGAAAAGATACGGCTTTAAGGTGAAGAAACGATCGCAGCGAAAAAATATAAGGAAACCCAATTTAACGCTCGAAAAGCCTAAAGATCAATGGAAGCGATATTTCCTCAAAATAATTCACTTGGATGTATTTTAAAAAGATAAAAGTACACGTCAAGCGTGGGTGGGAATATGAGAAAATCTGTGCTATGAATAACACAGAGGCTAATACTACCGTAAAGTAAAAGAAGAAAATCTAATGTACGAGGTAGAAACAGAAGAAATAATAGAGTAGTGGTCAAAAATGTGAAAAAGCCCACAAAAACCAATAATAGCTTTTTAAAAAATTTGCAAGAATATCTCTCTGATTCAAAAGCCATGATCTCATTTTCAATCCTGAATTAGTTTTAAGATATCAAAAAGCGCCGTTATAATTGAAAAGCCGCTATCTTAGAAAGTATCTTTAACCTTTTCATGAAGCATTTGCCTTCAATACATAAATAAGTATATTTACGAAATTATTAAAGACATTTGCTTAGAAAGGAAGACACAAGCAAATTGATTTAACTGCGAAAAAAGTACTGCATTCCTAACGATATTCCTTGTAAAGGTAGCGATTTCAGGCCAATTAGCTGCATGTCAAATTTATATAAACTGCACACTAAATGTGTAACATTCGTTTTAGAACTAGAAATTGAGAATAGAGGACTATTAACAGAAAAAAAACTTGGCATGGTGAGGAAAATACAAAGTGCTAAGGAACAAGTCATACTTAACCTTGAAATAAACAAGGGATACATGCATAAATTCTAGGCCACATGAATCGATTCAAAAAAACATTTGACTCTGTTAACCATGAATACTTGATATTGAGTATGCCAAATTAGTTTACTAAAATGAATAATTGTTTTATTGAAAAGACAATATTTTGATAGATCTTGTGGTTAAAGCTGGTTTGAAGACAGTTTTAAATAAGAAAGTAAAGATAGGCATTTTGATAGGTGGTAACCTTAGTCCGCTTCTCTTTGTGCTATGTATCAACCCATCAAGCCATCTGCTTATTAAAAGGTATTCAAAAATAACAGTCCATGTGGATTAAATTTCATATCGAACTAACCGTATTTTGTTTATAGAATATCTTAAGGTTCTCAAGATGATAATGTCATGATGGCTGGGATGGTAAAGGAAATTGAGCAATTCTATGGGGTGGGAAATAAATCGTGATAAGTCAGCAATTAATGAATTTTTATGCGAAGAAAATGCAAGCCTTCTCGATGATGCCGGCACATTAAATATTTAGGTAGTATCAAAAATAAAGTTGGTGACATTATGAGAGAATCATTCGATAAAATGAGACTCATATTATCGGAAAAGGTATATAAGATATACATATCTAAATTTGGCGCGAAAATTTTATATTTAGCAATAAATGAGCATGATATCTCTCTTGTAAATTATCATATTGATTTGTATAATTTAGTCCCTGCTAAATCTGCTATACCTGATCGCGATATCCGTCAAGTGCTCATTAATCATAAGGTATACCTTAAACCTGCTTCACTTAAAAGTCTATATTAGTTTTGTTTAGAATTGGGAAGAAGTTTGTATTATGCTAAAATGAAGAATGAGTATATGCTTTTTCAACTATGGGAAATGTTGAACAAATACAAAAATATCTCATCAAGAATAGCAGCGATCATTAAAGTTGAGGAAATGAATACTACACACTTATCTTTGATTAAGCAATATCTCCAAGTAAAATATGCATATATTAACATCTTCATAAAGAGTCTCATGATAACGCAACGGGATTTACTATACAACAGTTTTAACAAATCATGAAAAGTTGTATAGAGCCTGAACGAACTAGTTAGTGCTGAAGATTCATCTATTTGGATGACACACGAAAATTACAACTTCCGTGTTAAAACTATATATTGTTATATCCAGGATAAAAATGTTTTCTAGTGAGAAAAATCAATAATATGCTAGCATTGCGGTAAAGCTGAAAAAATAGTAGACCACTTAGCTACGGGATATAAGAAAATGCTTGGATACGATTATACCAGGCGATACAATATAGTATTAATGTTCATTTATCTTTTATTACTTAATAAATATGGCTTTAAAAAATCGAGGAAAATATGTTCTCACGCATTATAGCAAGTAGTAGATAATGAAAAGCAGAAACACGTCCCGATACATGGATAAGGGCAGATATGCTAATAAATCACAATAGACCGAATATGTTTATCTATAAAAAACAATGAATGCAATTATGTTAATTGAGGTCGATATAACAAGCCAAGATAATTTCTCGATTGTTGAAACAGGAAGAAAAGGAAGTAATAAATCCTAACAAATGCATTGGACTCGTTTATAAAGCAAAAACAATACCCTATGCCATAACGTGAACGGGATGGTGACGAAATATTACAGAAGCTATCTAAAAGAGTTAAATATCACTCCCATCAATGATGCATAAATTCAATCCACTGTATTAATAAGGACAGTTGAGATTATATTTTTAGAGTTAAAGAGGAGCATTGAAGAAGGATTAAATATAACAAATAAATTAGAGGAGGCGGTTGAAAGGCTTAAAGATACGAATAAAGATTGTTCTACACTGCAATCAAGTGTTAAAAAACAAAATTTATACTAATAAAAATATAACCTTCTATTGAATAAATGGTTTGAAATCATAGATATTAGCTTACATGTCTTTGTTTGTTTTTAAAGTTGATACATAAGATTTATGTTTGATATAAAGCAGATTTTTATTCTAAAAATGTATTAAACAAAAACATTTTCATTATGTATTTAAATATTGATATATGATTTTTAATAAACACTTAAAATATTTTTTTGTAGACACCATATTTCTGCTATGCAAATATCGACTATCTTGATTTTATTTTCATATTGAAACTTTTTATTTTATAACTACCTTACTTTTTTATCAATCCGCTTTCTTTTCGCTTCTCTGAAAATTTATTTTAATTTATTGATATAAAATTATATATCCCATTTCCTTTTACTTTTTTATTTTTTCAATGGTGCTCTGGGCAGTCTTTCCACTTCATATCCAGCTCCTCTAACATATATAATAGGAACTCCTGGAATCTTACGGATCCTCTGTTTTAATTCTGTATCACAGGTTGCAACAATATAACATCTATGTGTAGTTACTCTATTAACTATGCAATCATCAGCATATATCCCCTTATGATCACAATTTAATCTTTTGACTTTGGGGTCTCTTGCAATGGCAAGCGCAACCCTATATATACGTCCAAGCCTTTCTAATTCTCCAATTACACACTCTGTTACAAATAAATTAACACGGCTGTATAAACATTTTATAAATTCGGCATTCATGTCTAATTTTCTTCTGATGCTATGATTAATAAAATTAGTATCAATAATGACATTATATGGTGGTATTAGCGAGTGGTTTATAGTAAAATATTCTGTAAATTGTGGATCTTCATTTGGTGGTAATTCCTCTTTGTCTTCTTTTGGTGGATTTCTATTATTTAAATTTAGCATCTTTTTTATTTTTGGAAGACGTTTCATTATGGGCTTATAAATAAAAAGTCGTTAAAATAAAAACATATTCAAAATTTACATTACATTTATTATTAATTTCTTATTTGGAAACTGGTTCCCAATGGTGCCCCACCATTATTACTATTATTAGGTTGCCTATAATCATCATTTAATATCGGGTAATCAATAGGTTGACTCGGGTAATTAACAGGTGAGTTTGGATAATATTTTTCATCCTGATCTCCATATTCTCCATGATCAGTAAAATGACTGTGCTGGTCTCCATTACCTGTACTATAATTTTTATTGGGATTTCCTTCCTCTTCCATGCTATGTCCCTCACCTCCACCATCATTGGGAAAATAAAAAGTCCCTCTTTTTCCTAAAACTGGAATTTTAAATCGATATTTATCAACACCACCAGAATCAATGAATTTTTTATACAGCTCGGGATCATCTTCCAATAATGATGTAGAATTTAATTGATCTGTTATATCATCCAATTTCGAAACTGTTTTCTGGGAATTTATTAACATGTTTTCGGTTGCTTGAATTCCTTTAATTCTAGCTTTTAGCATTTGATTGTGGTGTTTCATAATGTTAGATTCATCCGTAAAGGTTGCTACAGGGATGGCTTCTTTTCCGGACGCTTCAATCGGTTTTGCTTGTTCTTGAGATGCTTGCTCATCGAGAGCTTTGAGTGCAGCTGCTTCTTCGGCTTTTTTTCTTGCTTGTTCCTCTTCTATCGCAGCTCTTAGCTCTAACGCTCGTTGTTTCGCTAGATTTTTCGCTATATTTGCATCATGCATTTCTCTAACCGCTTTATTCAAATCATTATGAATCTCTTCTAAGCTCATAACGTTAGGAAGTATATTCGGCCCACTGTCCCTGCCTACATATGTTCTTCCATCGCCATGATGCCTTGCATCCTTAAGAAAAACAACCTGGTTTTTTCCAACGTCGCCGGAATGTGATCCTTCTCCTCGTAAATACCTATGCTGATCATGTGAATCAGTTGCTAATGCCTGTACTATAAAATATATCAGAATTATAATTGGCATTCTCTTTCTTCTATCCATATTGGATATATTTAAAACTCGTCTAATGTAATAAATATCAGCTCTTTAATAAACCAATTGGATTTTAAAATAAAGTTTCAAGAATTGAAATATGATCATGATTTTTTGATTATCCGTTAAATATTTCAGAAAATGATTATTTATTTACCGTGATAGATATTTATGAGTATTGTTTGACATTCTTCTTATTAAATATTTATATCGAAATTATAAAAGCGAAATGATTTATTAAAGAGATATTAATATTTTTCTGAAAAATAAATTTCAATATTAAATTGGTAAAATATCTGTTCGATTATCTAATTCAGTTTTAGAATACATCTAGTTAGATTTATGTTTTACCTATATCGAAAAAAAAAGTCTCATATGTCTTTTATTATAAAATGGTGTATTGTCATACTTTTGAATAAATATCCTTTACTTTGTTATAAACTTCGTTGTATTTATATGATACAATAGTGGGTTTATTATAATTTTGCAAAATTTAAATTTATTTTTGTAGTTTTTTATATAATTTCGATATTGCAATTCTTCTATTAATCAGCAAAAAAGTTGTATATATTTGATATATTAAGAGTTTGATTATATTGGGATTTAAAAATACAATTCTGTTATTTATATAATCTATATTATTTTTTTTTATTTTCCATAACTTTCTTAACTATGTTGTTCTGATTTTTAATATTATTAGTTCAATTTATTAAAAAAAAACTTGTTATAATTAATATGAAAGAATATATGCAAATACCATATGCTTTTATAATATAATAATGGTTTGTAAATATATGAGCGTTTTCATCATAAAACTTAATTTTTGGAAATAAAATTCTATCTTTAATATAGAAATAATTTTTTTGGTGTAATGTTTATATTAACGTGTTCGGCAATAAAAATGAAAGAATCAGTTTGGAATTTCGCTGAATAATTATTAACAACTATTGCTATTTTTCAGCAAACTAAGTTATACTATGTAAAAATTTGAAAATTTTTGTTGTTTTTTATTGATATATTGGAAAAATGAAAGCCGGTTTATTTCCTTAAAATTTTAGTATAAATTTTATTATTTAAAATTTAATAAAATTTGATATTAATTTTACTTGTCCGAAATAATGTTAAACTATGACTAGATATTATTGTATAATTGGGTGTCAGAAGCTGTTGTACAAGTGAAAACATAGCATTCAAGTCCAAAACTGTCTATCCACGTGTGTGTTTTGTAGATGACCAACTTTTTAATTTTCTTCATTCTTCTTAGAAATGGAAATTTATGAGGTTAGTTAAAAGGCCATCAAGTTTCACATAAGGCATTTGGTTAATTCGCCATTGCCAAATTGTCTATCAACAAAAAATAAAAATGCCATATCTAGAGCAAAGAAGAAGTATATGAAGAAATAAAAAAAATAAAAACGAGATTTTCGCCTATATTAAACTGAGAAACTGTCAAACGTATGCTTATAATTGTGGTGTGCATAGTATGGAGACATCAGACTTTTTAAATACAGCATCGTACGCTTACGGGTGGCACTAAATGATAAAAGCGCCCTGTTTATTACCAAATATACGAGCTAAATGTTTCCTGCCTTACTTGAAAAGTCGACCGACTACGATTGACGATATGGGCTGCATCTAATAGCGGTAGGAGTATATATGGTAAAAATATTGTTTTTATTTAGACTGTGGCTACATTGGGCCAAAAACCTTATAAAGTATCAAAATTTAAAAAGAGCTTCTAGAGTATAATCAAGTAATATAAATTGTTAAAGAAATATTTAAATGAAAAAAACATTTTCTTTTTATTCATGATAAAAAATAAAACATTTTTGATTTAATATTTAAAAATACTTTTATAATTCAATGCATATTGATAGATTTGAATATAAGGCAATTTGTTTTTATTGCTTCGTTTTTTATGCATTTATGCGTAATAAGCATACTAAAATTACTACACCAAACTTTTATTTCGCTTCTTCGATCATATTGTTCATTTCCATTGTATTCTTAATACTTCGAATGAACTCTAGCTAACTATTTTAATAATTTTATTGAATAAGGTCCATTGCATATGTTCTTCTATAATTGTAGTGTTGTTAAATTTTTTAAGTAACATCTGAAAAATTTAATCACTATTCAGTCTTATGTAGTAACATAATATATAATTTTAGTTTTAGCATTATAAAGTAGGCCAAGCATGTTTATTAAAAATCGGGTTTTTTCCATGTTCCACGACTTAATAATGATTATATATTAGTTAATAGGAATAAACTTAAAATCAGATCTGATTTTGATATTAACTATAAAAGCACGTATATTGAAATAATAAATTAATTGGTGTAATAAGTTGTGAATGAGACAACACATCATATCTAGTGGATAGGTATATATGATATATATCGATGACATATAATACTATTTTATCTTACAGCTAATAAAATCAAATAATGAGTTTATACTGAGGATGCAGTGATAAAAAATATAATTTAATTAATTTGTAGATTTAAATAGGATATACTTAGCCATTGAGGAAATATTACGTCATAATAACATATTGTAAGTATAATATAATTAATATTTCATAAAAAGAAAAGCATATGATCACGCTAAAGTGTAATATTGTATAATATGACAAATAAATGTTATTTTATATAAACAAATTATTAAAAAAGCCATTTGAAAAGATTACAGTATAAAAATATTTTACCTAATAATAGTACTTTATTTAAAATATGTGCGTTTTGTTTCCTTATTAAATTTTCAAAATTACAGCTGTTTGTATTTGTTTAGAATTTTCCAATGTAAAAAAATGAGCTCACATTCTATTATAAAATTAGTAAATTTCAATTTATTTGAAAAGTTGATGCTGTGTTATTCTTAGTTTTTCTTTTGTATGGCCTGCCGTTGGCATCCCCGTCGCACTCACTTCTCTAAATCGGTTTAAATCCTCTTCTACTCGATCTTTTACATCAATCTCATTCTCAATGCTTCTTCTGTACTCAAATAATGTGATTTCAAACATCTTCTTCAATACCATCGATTGTATATATGCCTCTATCGTAGGTTTTATATTTAATTCTTTAGATACTTTCTGTGATATTTGGTTACCACACTGTCCCATGTCATAACATAAGTTATTATTTTAGTATTTACTTGGTATAGCAAGCTTAACTTATTCTCCAAAATGTCATATTTTCTCTTTTTCTCCCTTTCAACAATCTGATAAATATCTTGGCTCATTATACCGATCTCAACTGAAATATATTTATTCTCCCTCTTATTGTAAATAAATATATCTGGTCTATTATTTTTACTAGAATATCAGTCCTTATACTTATATCGACCCGAATTTCGGCTCTTTAATTTTCCATGACTTCTTGGAATGAATGAGATGGTAATTTTTTACTATTATAGAATATAAATATCTTTTTAAATTTAAAATATACCTTATGATAATAAATACTTAACAAATATAATGACTAAATATGACAAAAATTGATATAGAATACCGGAAAACATAAAATGATATAAAATTAAAGGGTTTAAATTTTTAACTATGTGTTACTATTTAGGATATTTGTTTAATAAAGTATTTTACGATTTATAATATCCTTAATTTTATTTCAGAAAATCGGTTTATATAATAATTGTCTTTACTCAAGCGCGATGATTGTTTCAATTGAAACAACCAATTTTCTTGATTTCTATGACGCTCTTGAATTATAAGAATCAGATTAAGTTTTGCGTATAGTGAAAAATAAATTAGCCAATAAAATGATATCATAAACTTCATGCCTTCAAGATAAATATAAGACGTCTAGTTACTTCTTTGTATAGTGAAGTTTTTTATCTATTGAGATAATATATTTTAAGAACCGGAACTCAAGTTATAGGCAAAAGATAGAAATTAGGCTTACTGAAATTCTTATAAAGCCTAAGTAACAAGACCTAGTATCATTATTTTTAGAATATGATATCAATACAGCACTTAGTAGTGCGACCTAAAGATAATAAATATGTAAATACATTTATCAGTGAAATCGGTCAAACTATAAAAGTTGAGAAGAGGCAAGATTGATGATATAGAAAATTTCCAGAGTATCTACTCATAATCTCGCTTAATACAACAGTAAATTAGAGCCATTTAGTACTATTTTCATTATTGTTAGAATACAACCTTGTATTCTTGAGTAAAAGATTTTTAGATTTAAGCAAAGTTAAAATAATCAAAACATAAAAGGCTTATTTTGAGAAGCTAACATTAGCAAATTATATAGATTTTTTTTAATGCACATGCTGAGTGCTTAAACTTACTCGATGCATAGAATCAATGAAGCGATAAGCCTCAACATCAGACTGTGTCTTAGAAAAAAAAACAGCAAGCGCTGATAATATGCCTACTGATGTATATAAGGTAATGCTATTATAGAAAACTACACCTATGGTAAATAATATAGTAAAAATGTATAATCAAATATTGGAATCTGGGCAGATGTCTAAAGAATATAATAAAAGTGTTATTGTAGCAATTTTTACAATGATGTCTGAAATCCTGGAATTTCTACCATGAACTTAACATATATAGCATGCTATGTTAAATCAAAGCCCAGGCCTCCAACAATAGGGTAAGCGGCATAGTAAGAGATAATAATATATTATGAAGGTAACAAGATCTGGAATATTAAGGAATGTGTGTGACAAGCAATCACACTTTTGGATTTTGATAATAAAGAAACGTAATGATTCTGGTGATTGAATTATTTTTTTTGAATGCTAAAAAGGCATATGATATGGTGTCATATTGTAGCCTATTAAAAACTGGAAATAATGGATATTCATAGCAAGATGCTAAATTTTCGAAGTAAATATATTTGACTTCTAAATTACGCTTCGATATTAGAAATTTCTGAGTACCTCTTTAAACTATCGTAAAGGCGTAAAACTATGCTATTCTTTATCTTCCTTAATATTTAATCTATATTAATGAGAAATTATTTAATATGAAAGGTACCCAAGTAAAACAGTCAATCATAGCTATAAAAGTCCTATTATTTGCCGACGACACAGTTGTCTTGCTATTATGGTAGAATCATGCTGAAATATGTACATCGTTCAAGAGTAATATAAGATTTAAAATAAGTTTTGAGAATGAACATGTGTTTATATATGACGCAAACGATGAATGAAAAGGATCACTATCATAAGCAAGCAGTAAAATATGAGAAGTGTAAGTGTTTATGTATCATAGAATATTCATTGGGTGTAATCTAAATACACAACAGATAGCACAGTATCGTATATATCAACGAAATAATGTTTTGCACAGCTTCTGTGACTTTCCTAATACTCCTAAAGTAGTTTTATTGAACCATAGTGATCAATAGCACATTCTTCGACTAATGACATATGGCTGTGAGTATAAGGATCCAAGACTCTAATGAATTCGCATTTTATTAAGTGGGACAAGCTAAAAGATTTGTTTTTAGGTAAATAACGCTTATGATTGAGCAATATCCTATAATGAGCTTAGAGTGTATCAAATAGAGGCTATGGTAGTTAGGATACGTGTAAGAGGTACAGGATGTTGAATATCACTGGCACTTGGATGAGTGTTTTATATAGCATACCTTTACGCAAAAAAAGCGTACCTGAATGTAAAACGCCAGAATAATAAATAAAAAGTATTGTTTTGCAAAGATAATTATTGTTAATAAAAATATATTAGACACCAAATGTTACTAACTTATGAAGTCTGCCATATCAGAAAACATTGGATATTAAATGGTTTCGTAAGGTAACTATTATAGCCGATAGTAAAAGAATGTCTTTATAAAGAATTCAAATAGGCGAAAATGAGTTAGATTACTACATTTTAAAAATAAGTTTTGGTACTTTATAACTGCCGATAGACTAGCTGCAATTGATAGCATTGATCCAGTATACAATGAGCTGTGCTTTTCTGTTATATAAAAATTAGGGTGTTTGACGAAGGCAAGCTGATCGTAACTGAAACGCCAAGTTCGGAGATAGGTAAAGTTACGATTGAGTATCTAAATAATTATCCTAATTCAAGCCATAATGATCTATTGCCTAAGATCAGAAATTACTACGAATAGCATGTTGGTATCGATGAGTAAATTTTAAGTGAGTTTTCATGTTTTACCTTGCTGGGCCAAAGCCTGTGTATGGTATGATTGAGCTAAAGCACAAGGACGATAGAATAAATGCAATAAAAAAGGAAGGTAGCGAATATTTTAACGACATCAATAATGGCCTGTAAATAAGGGCGTATAACTTGCACAGTTTAGATAAAAAATTCCCTAACCTTAAACATTATAGAAACTTATTAGTTAAAAGAAAGAAACAAATCAGTAGATGTATTATTAAGTAATGCAGCCTTTATAAATCTAATATTAATATACATATGATGTTATTCAGGCGAAATAACTTAAATATTTTTGATTTAGATATAATAATCGATACGTCTGATGATTACTTCAGTTTATTTTGAGTCAAGATCTGTTTACATAAAACATATTTTTTTCTCCAAACGCGTCTTCCGTTTTATAGAATGAATTAAAATATTTCCGGTAGACATTGATTCGTCAAAAAAAAAGGTTTTTTTTAAATAACTTCGGCGTTATATATAAAGCTCAATGATTCTTTAGTTAGATTATAAAGCTCACACATTTGAGAAATTATAAATAAAACGATCAGTGTGATATTTTAAGACACATATAGGTTAATAAACAACAGCTGAGCTGAATAATAAATGTGCACTTGTCCCTAACTACTGACACTTAAAGACGTTAATAATTTTTCATTCTGGTTTCGTGTTAATTCGATGGTTATTCGCTAAGATATACAAAAGAAAATGCAATAAAAGAATAGAATATGAAAAAAATAAAACATTCGTCAATTAGGCAGTGTAACATTAAACCATATATGTTTTTGTTTATAAATCATGTTATTTCTTAATTGGTAAATTATTTCGAAAAGTAAAGCTAGCAACAGTTATTTATACTATTTGGTTGATATATGAGCCATTTTAATTTTTCTTTATCTTTGGGTATCATCTAGTGATTTTTGTTTTTTTAAGTTTTCCCATTTTTTTCTACTTATATTTAACACTATATTATCCTTATTGCTGAGCTTGTACTAAAAATGTATAGTTATAAGTGTTTTTTAAAATACTGTTTCTCGATGTATATATCCATCATAGTGAAGCAATAATAAAATAAAAAATAATAAAAACTTTGTTTAATTAAAAAGAATCCTACGCTGTTTTCAATCATGATGCATCAGCTCTAGCATTTGCTTGGGACGTACAGCATAATTTATTACAACAGGTGAATTCATATCGGTAAGATGATCCATACCATCACTAGGATTGTTATAATGACTGTTCTCAATAATATTAGGATTCAAACTCTGAAATGCGAAAGACGTTGTTATTTTAAATATCCAAACAAGAAATAGCATTGTTTACAAATACAGTTTGATTTTATTGAGTATCTGTTTCATGAAATGCAACAATGTTTGAATGAATATCATAAATTGATTTTTCTCAAAATAAAAAATTATAGAATGAAAAACTATATTTAAAAATTCTAAATGATTTATTTAAATATAATTATTAATATTTTCACCTGCTGGCGGCTCAACATGAAATCCTTCTGAAATTAAATGGGCTGCCATATACATATCTTCTTTGTGTAACGCATCCTTTGTATGATTTATGGCTTTATTAACAACAGTATCAACTAAATCTCTACAATCGATCATAAAAAGAAGAAGAAAAATATAACTAAATCGTAAAATGTATTTGTACATGTTTAGTATGGTACTCCAAAATTTATTTAATAATTATGTTTCAAATCACGTTTCATCTGTCATTTTTTCAGAAGTTTAATTGGATTAACTAATAAATAAAATCAGCAAATTTTTATTTTTAGCCTATAGTTTTATTTTAATATATTAATATCATATGATATAGCTATTACCAATTATTCTAATATCATCTAATCGCTATCTATTTATCTGATCTTAAAATAAAAGATGATAGAAATTCTCTAATTACCAGCATTATTATATGTATTCATATGAAGCGCATGTAATACTATCTGTCGTTAAGTAGAACTGTATATAAATTAAATCCTACTAGGATTTTGTACACAACTGTAAATGCGCAGATATAATGAGTCGTATATTTTATCTGTAGTTTTAAAAAGAACGTTTGAAGAAATTTACTTAAAATTCATATTCATGATACACTGAACAACATGTATTTATATAATACAGTTAATTTACAATTAAGGATATATGGCATAGTAGAGTTGAAAAAGACATAAAAAATATTATAAGACATAAAAAGCATATACAATATTGTATCATATAAAGCTAAATATTTGATATAAATTTATTTATTCAAGATTTGATAGTATAGTATTTTTTGTGCTAATATTTGTCTGAAATAACTTATATCTCCTCAATTGTGATCTTTCATTGTTTCCTACATTATAGTCTAGAATATAAATGTTTTTCGAAATTACTTTTTTGTTCTTTATTAATTATATGCTATAGTTTAAGCCTTGAACCTACCAACTATTTAACGCTTGATCATGGCATACGGTAAGCTTTCATCAAGCATACGACTTAATATCTTATCGTGATGAGAAGTTATGTTTTCCATGAACAGATGTGGAAAGAGGTTTTCATTCTGTAGAGATGAAAATTAAGTATATGCTTTAAATTATTAGTCACGCTAAAAAAATATTAAAACATTTCATCAAGAGAAACAGTGATCCCAAAAGTTAAAGAGCAAAACAAAACTATCTTCTTTCTAATACACCAACACCTCAGTATGAAATACTCTCTAACAAAAGTTTCTGCTAAGAGTAATTTAAATGCAACGTGTAGGCTTTTTTATGACTAATTTAATAAGAAAAAGTTCATGAAAAGTTATATAGAGATTGTTAGTTTAAAAAAATTTTCTACTTGGATAAAATATGAGAATGATAATTCTTATGCTGAAGCAATTTATTGCTATATCCCGGATAGAAACGTTTTTTAAAGAGATGATGTTTTACAATGCCAGCATTGTGATAAAGTCAAAAAGTCGATAGACTATCTGGAAACAGGTTGTGTTCGAATGCTTAAACATAACTATACGCTAAGGCATAATGAGGTACTTAAATGTATTCACCTTCTAATTGCGAATAAGTACGGCTTTAAAAAATCAAAAAAATTACGATCGTATTCATTCCAAGAAGTCATGAAAAATTAAAGAGCCGAAATCCGGGTTGATACAAGTATAAGGACTGATATTCTAGTAAAAATAATAGACCAGATATATTTATTTACGATAAGAGGGAGAATAAATTTATTTCAGTCAAGATCAGTATAATGAGCCAAAATATTTTCCAGATTGTTTAAAGGGTGAAAAAGAGAAAATATGACATTTTGGAGAATAAATTAAGCTTGCTATACCAAGTAAATATTAAAATAATAACTTATGTTATGACATGGGACAGTGTGGTAACCAAACATTACAGAAAGTATCTTAAAGAATTAAATATAAAGCCTATGATAGAGGCATATATACAATCGATGGTATTGAAGAAGATGTTTGAAATCACATTATTTGAGTACAGAAGAAGCATTGAGAATGAGATTGATGTAAAAGATCGAGTAGAAGAGGCAGTAAAAAGATTTGGAGAAGTGAGTGCGACGGGGATGCCAACCGCAGGCCATACAAAAGAAAAACTAAGAATAACACAGCCCCAACCCTTTAAACAAAATAAATATTTTCATGCTATAGTTTAAAAAATATTGATGCTTTTGCATATTAGCTATGATAGATTGTTATATTATTTCTTTGAAAATTACATTTTTGTATATCAATTATGGTTTGCATTTGATTCAAAAAGTTCCGAATAATTTAACACTTATTACATCCATAATAAAATAAAAATTTCATCAATAAAGACAAATAAATGGTGTATAATATACAAAAATATAATTTAAAGAGATTTCCAACATAAAAAAATAAAGAATATTAAATAAATGTTTATATATAATGAAATTATTAAAGTTTGTGACCATATCTAAATATAATATCGAATTAATCGATTATAGTAGTAAAGCTTAATAATATAATAATGTTAATAAATTGAATTGGTAGCAATACTCACGCCAATAATAATAGAATAAATATTAAATATTGATTTTATGAGGAATAGTTAAAATATATTATATATGCTGAATTCTGCTTAAGTATTTAAATTTATTATTTTTATTGCAGTTGGTTATTTTCTATATTCTATAAAAGTAATATATGGTCATGACGTATTTGACAGGGTGTGATTGCTATATAAATGTTCTTATTTCTTGCCGTATGAATCTATTACTATTGCTTCATTTGTGTAACTGTACAAAAAGTATCGATATATTTGATGATAATATTATATTCATAAGCAAATTAAGATTTCAAATAAAGGAAAATAATTGTGGCAATCTAGTTGAGATCGTTGAGCAAATAAATGATGATTTAGTAAAAAACATTAATACATATATCAATAAAATAGAATATAAAGAATATAAAGAATATATTTTTGATATTATATATTTAATTTCGGAAAATATTAATAGTAGTGAAAAACAAATGGATATCATTTCCAGATTGTTTAAGCATATGTTTAAATTTTTAATGATTCATGATATTGAAATTTTGGAACAAATGTTGTCCATTATAAATATTTTTTCTGACAAATTATTGACGTCATATATCAATGATGAAATTTATAATTCAATTGCCGATAGCGATGTAATAAAAGGGATTTCATTGATTCATTATCCACTCAGTTATCCTTGTACAACCGTAATTTATGATTATAACAAAATACTTGCTATACGAAAAGAATATAAAATATTAAATAATATTGAGAATACTATAGCATGTAAAGAAAATAAATTAAAATATTTACCTTATTGTGACAATAATGAAATAGCATATGTAGATCATATCAGATCTATCTATTATGCCAAAACAAATCAAATTGCTATTTTGTCAAAGTTGAAATTATTTATCATGTACTTGAACCTTGTACCAAACTTGCATTCAATTCCAACAGGTATTTACACATATGAAAACACATGTTTCAATTTAATAATATTATTGTCTTTTCAGAAAATTGAAAAATATGTAGTTCTGAATAAATGTATTTTATATATAATATTGGATCGACTAATTTCTTATAAAAAAGAAGATTTTATTCCTGTATCAACTATTTATATTAAGCAATCAGATAATGAAAACAGCATATTTAAGATTATAATATATGATTATTTTATATCATTAGAGAATGAAGATATTGCCCTGCAAAAAATAATTTTAAATATTTTATTCGAATATATCAAATTAGTGACCACGAATTATAAATTGACAAAAGATAAAATAAATACACTTGTAGATTCATTGGAATATATGTGTAAAGATCACGATGGACGTATATACGTTGAAATGAATTTTTTGCTTAAGATAAAACTTGGTATAGATTTAATAACTATATTACTTATTAATTCTAAATTTCTAAAAGCATCTAATGTTTCCAACATTAAATTTATTTTAAAGATCAAGGATAAAATGTATGTCGAAAAAATAATAAATACTATTGAAAGGTGGCTGATCAAACAGTTTAATATCATAATTATAGATTTTCAAAATGAAATATATGAAGAAATGCTGAATGTTTCAGAGATTTTTATAAATTCAGTTATATATTTATTTGAAATATATGATTCAAGTTTGCATTGCAGTCGATTAATAGCTGAATTTTGTAAATCAATAATGGAATCTAAAATAAATAGTTATTTAGAGTTATTATACTCAAAAACATATAATACGATATTAGATGTGGTCATGCTTTTTTTGTGCATGTTAATTTATGAATCCTACTATCATAATATGATAGAAAAGGAAAAATCTAATTTCAAAAAATTATTGTATACTGTACTTTGCAAAAATAATCCTAAAAACGGTAATATTTTATTTGCATCTAGATATTGTCTTCTTGCCTTTAATCATATTCTTTATAATACTACTATTTTGCCGTCTTTAATAAAATCATATATAATTGGAAATAGTTTCAGGTATTTTAATAATAGAACTGAAAATATTGTAATCGATTCAAATAATATAATTGAAAGTACAAAATTTTGGTTTGAGAAAATAGGAAACTTACGATTTATTAAATGGAATATTGAATTCATTGATAGAAATATAAATATATCTAAAGATTTAAAGGTTACCTGGATGAATCTATTAGTACATGAAATAAAACATTCTTCATTAAATTTATTTGAAAAAGTAAATGGAATGAATTACTATCATCCTTCGCTTCGAATCAATTCAAGTGAGAAAATATTATCATATTACGAGTTGACTGGAATGCTCATTGGAATTAGCTTATCAAATGATATATTATTTAAATTAGAGTTAACACCAACTATTTATAAAAAAATTTTGGGACTAAGTTGTGACGATTATGATTTTATCAAAGAAAATAAAATAATTTATGATGAAATAATGAATACTGAATCATCAAACTTAAAAAAAATCGCAGTGAGAGTGTGGAAAAATGATAAAGTTGTTTATTTGAGACGATTTATTAATGTAAAAAATATCATAAATAAGGAAACTTATAAACATGATTGTTTGAAATTTTATAAAAAGATTTATTTAGAAATTGGAATCAAAGATCAAATAAAATTTCTTTTAAATGGGATGAGTAAAATTATTAATTTGAAATATTTAAATGGTCTCAATGAAAAAGAATTGAAAAGGCTAATTTATGGATATGAGAATTATAGTGCAAAAGAGATAATATCAGTTTTAAGATTTGATAATAAAATATCCGAACTCGAAAAATGTTATTTTAAAGCTTTTATAAATCAAAGTACAAACAAAGATATTAATACAATGCTAAGAAACATTATTGGACATGATTACATAACAGGGGAAAAATATATTTATATAACAAAACCAGATCCTCAAAGTTTACTTATTAGATGTGGATTTGAAAATATGATTCTGGAAATTCCAACATTTACAGATTATGTAAGCTTTAAAAAGGCAATGATTTGTTTTTTGGAATATCCCATTTAAAAAATCATTTAAATATTTTGTACTTTCAAATACATTGATAGAATTTTTCATGAAAAATTATTTTATACTTCTCTTGTTTAAACAAAGTCTTTTACAATTTATGATTCCTTGGCTTTGATTTAGAAGTTATTTTTGTACTTAAAATAATTTGTGAGGTTTTTTAACCAATACACCGAATACCGCAATTGAGACAATATTTTCATCTTAGTTACTCATGCTGCTAGTTTCGTAAAGCAAATGCTATACATAATAGTTTAGTAATGCCCAATTGAAAGATTACAATAGGCGAAATGGATTAGCACCATACTATATTGAAGATACATACTGGTACTTTTATTACTGCCGACAAACTGGCAGCAATCGGTAGCATAAGCCAAGTATACAGGTACATATGCCTCTTCTGCCTTGGTATTAATAAGGAAACTATTGAACACAATGTAATAGAATGTGAACGATGAAAACTTATTAGTCTCGACTACTTTACCGAAACAGTCACAAACATATTAAATCTTCTTCCTTTAGTTATAAAGGTTGAGGTGCTTGCAGAATGTGGGCGGATTGTGGCTGCTGCGTTAAACGATAGTCAAAGCCATGGCTTAGTATTTTCAAAAACTTATTCCTATTCGGGTCATGATGATTGATTACTTGAAGTCAAAAATCACTACGAATGGGCATGTTGGTATCGATGAGTATAATTTTTAACAGATTTTTCGTATTGTTACTCTTATGAACCAAAACATATGCAAGGTATGATTGTACTAAAATGCAAGATCAGTTTGTTTATGAGAAAAATATGTGATGTGAATGTTAGGTGATTTTATATAAAATAAATTACTATAATATACCATAAACGGTAATTGATCTTAAATAAATGATTTCATATAAAAAAAAAGATACTCATGCTGCTGCTAGTTGTAGCTCATATTGTTTGTCATAGATGGATCGGCCTTACAAGCAGCAAGGCAGGTACCTGTAATCCAATGACTTGGACATCAACCCAGGGCACTTTTATCATTCCAATATCATTTCTAAGCGTACATATAAAGTCAATAACTGATTTCTCTGAAGTCACTTTACTTCTAATATAACAACCATAAGCATGCGTCTAACGTTTTCTTGGTTAAGTGTAGGCACAAAATCTATTTTATATTTTCATATAATTTTATTTTTTCAGATTCGCCTTTTTTGTTCTAAATAGAGCTCAGAATATTATTGTGAGCTGTCAATTTGGTAATGAATTCTTTAATCAAACGCAATATATGTGTAAAATTAATGGTTTTTTAACTAGCCTCTAAAATCCCACTTCGGAGGAGGAATGGAAGAAATTGGCAAGTTAGCTATCTAAAAAACACATACATATTTAACAGTTTGAAACTTAAGTTTGGGGATTTTATTTGTTTAATAGCTTCTGACACTAAAAAATACTAATAAGTTTTTGTCCTAGCTCAGCATCGTTTTGAAGAATATAATAAATCAAAATATTTTAACATTGAAATTCGTTATATATTATACAATATATGTTGAATGGTTTTTATTTTCATTTTAAATATGAATGTATATGCAATGATAGAGCCATATTACACAGATAAACATTAAAATGTTTGACTAATATAATTGTGAAAAAAAATATTTTATTTAGCTAACGTGTTTTTATTACTTACGATTTTGTATAATTTACAGAAAATTAAAAAAATGATTCAATTGTTGTATCAAATAATCATCTATATTTCATTTGAATGACGTTGAAATAATACAAGAATACAATAAAAGAGTTGATATTATTAGCAAATAAAAACATGTATACTTATAATCTAATGGCATCCATTTATATACTGATGTGTTTTATATATTATCAGTCATTTGATATTTTTCCCCTCTGACAAATTTTTTTAGATATTGTAGCGAGTTTGTATTATTCATGTTTAATTTATAGTAATAAAGGTAACATTCTTTCATTAGGCTATGTATTGAGATGAATAATTTTTTAAACAAGGCAATGTGATTTAGCAATTCTGTGTATTATGAATTTATTCTTAAATACATTTAATTAACAGATTTATTGGCAAATTTTCTATTTATGTATTTATTAAAAAGAGAAGATATTAAGAAAGAAAATAATATAGTATATAAATACAAATTAAATGTTAATAAACTAAGTGTGAGAAAGGATTTGGCTAATAATTAAAATTTGAATTGAATATTATATAGTCTCTAAATAAGTAAGCTATTGCCTTAATGAAGTTACTAATATATGATGTTATATGTTACCTAATTTAATTTTCCATCTACTTCGAACGATCACACATCTTACTATTATACAGATCTGCTTTTAATAAATAATTAATAGCAATAGTAAAAACCAAGTAAGAATCTATTTTAATCAAAACAGTTATTTACTGAGTTGAAATTTTCATACAATATTTCTAATATAGGCAAAAGTTTCGAATTATAGCTAAAAAATGTTAGATCATGATTGGATGTTGTATAAATAAACAAATAGTGTATTTGTACAATCTTTATATAATAAATTTAAAAAAATAGTAAAAAGCTTTATTAAATACATACATACGTATATCTCATTCATGTATTCGCTTTATTTAAACGTAATCCTTCACGATTTATGATTCCTTTGCTATACTCTAGAGGCTCTTTTTATATATGGAATAATCTGTGAGGTTCTTGACCCAGTGCAGCAACTGTCTCAATTGAGACAATCTTTTTCCCTTAGGTACTCATACCGCTGTTAGTCAAAGCCCATACCGTCTATCGGAGCCGGATCGACCTTGCAAGCAAGTCAGGGTACCTGTAGCTCGGTACTTTTGGCATCAAAACAGAGCACTTTTATTATTATAGTGCCACTTTAAAATTCCCGTATGAAGTCGTGCAGCTGACTAACCCGATGTCCCCCTACTGCAGACATTCCAATATAAGCGGAACGTCTGCACGTTGTCTTGGTTTAATCTAGGCGCAGGATCTGTTTTTATATTTTTATATTCATTGTTTGTCCAGATGCGCCTCCTTTGCTCTAGATAGAGCTCAGGATATTTTCGTGAGTTGTCAATTTGGTAATGGGAGCATTAACCAAATGCCATATATGTGTGTGAAACTTGATGGCTTATTAACTAACCTTTAAAACTCCCACCTCTGAAGAGGAATGAAGAAAATTGATAAATCAGCCACAAGCACACATAGATATACAGTTTTAACTCGAGTTTGTACTTGTCCAGCAGCTTCCGACACCCAAAACTACTAGTAAATTCTCGTCCTGATTTAACGTCGTTTCGGACGACTAACCCTAAAGACTTATTCATGGATGATTTTAATTAACTATAAAATTGAATCTTTTTATAAAAAAATGTCAAATTTTTATACTTATTGGACTTTGATGTATTATAATATAAATTTTAAATAATACAAATCTATGATTTTACAATTGTGTTTTAAGAAATATATATTAATATTATACATAATGATTATACAATCTATTGATCAACCAAAAACTCAGCCTATAAATGTTAGTGGCTTGATGCAACAAATGAATGAAGAAAATAAAGACTTAAAAATAGTAGTAAATAACGTGTCTAATGATTTAGAAAAAAATATAAATTTTTATATAAATAAAGATGAATATATTGATTATATATCATCAGTGATAAAATTTACTTTTGATTATATAAAAAAAGGAGGTGAATACCAAAAGATTATGTTACAAATTATCAAATATAATTTTGAATTTTTAAAAAGTCATAATATTATTATAATAAAGCAACTATTGCTTTTGATAGATCTTATTTCTGACCGATTTATGAATTTAAATAACAAAAATAAGATACCGAAAAAAATTGTAAATAATTATATAATAGAAGGAATGGCAATGCTTCATTATCCGTATAGCAAACCTTATTCTACAGTATTATTTAGTAAAAAAAAACGATTTTTATTGAGAAATGAATACAAAATATTAAATAATTTAGAAGAAACAATTAAATGTAAAGAAAACTTAGAAAAATATATGACTATGCACCATTATAATGAAATTGCTTATATGGATTATATGAGATCAATATATTATATCGACGACGATGAATCCAATACATTTGCATTGTTGAAGTTATTTGTAATTTATTTGAAATTTTCCTTAAAATCTAATAATATTCCAGAAGGCAAATATAATTTCGAAAATAATTATTCAAACTTTGAAATATTGTTAAACGAGTGTAAAAGTACAAGCTATGTAATAGTAGAAAAATGTGTTTTATGGATAATATATGATCGACTTACCTTTTATAAAGATGATGTCTCAATCGATGAAAATAAACTTCTGTATATGCAATCTGTATACAGATATGATAAGCTCAGATTAATTATTTATGATTATTTTTTAACTATTAAAAGACGAATTAATAACAGCTCAGAATTGATTTTAAACTTTTTATTTGAGTACATTAAATTATTTACCACCAATTACAGAATGACAGACGAAAGTTTTAATTCATTGATAAATTCATTTGATTATATATGTGGTAGTCATGACGGCGCTATATATATTGAAATAGATGCTTTATTTAGAATAAAATTAGGTACCAGTTTGATAAATCTACTACTCATAAAATCATACTATTTAAAAAAATCAAATATTATTAATATAAAATCAATCATAAAAATTAAAAATAAGAAATATGTCAATAATATCATAAAAACAATAGAAATATACTGTATAAAACATTTTAATATATTAACATCAGATCGCATATCATATATTAAATTAAAAAAAAGTAGCCGAATGTTCATCATTTCAATCATTTATTTATTTAATGTCTTTGATTCAAGAAGTTATAGCAACAAAATTATCAATGAATTTTGTAAATTAATTATTTCCTCAAAAGTAAATATTTGTCTCAAAACATTATATTCAAAAACAAATAATACATTGCTAGATGAATGTATATTTTATTTATGTTTGTTAGTATATAAATGTTATTATTACAAAATGAATAATGATGAAAAGTTTCGTATCAATATATTATTACAAGCCGTTATTTATAAAAATAATCCAAAGGTAGGAGATATGCTATATAAAAATCAAAATATACTTTTAATTACGGAATTCATACTAAATAGTAATATAAATTTGCCTTATATGTTTAAAACATATCTTATTGGTAATAGATTTCGATTTCTGAATCACAGATCTGAAAATATAATAATTAATTCTAATAATGTCATTGAAACGACAAAATCAAGCTTGAATAATATAAAAGATTTTAAATATATTAAATGGAAAATCCAGTTTATCAATGAAAATGTTAAGACAGATGTTAATCATGTCAATATTTGGTTAAATTTATTCTGCAAAGAATTAAAAAAATCAAATTTATTCAAGAAAGTAACTGAAATGAATTACTATTACCCTTCTATTAGAATTAATGTGAATCAAAAAATGCTTTCATACTATGAATTAGTGGGTATAATAATTGGAATAAGTTTAACTTACAATATAAATTTTAAATTAGAACTATCTCTAATCATTTATAAGAAAATTTTGGGATTGCCTTGTAATTATTCAGATTTTGAAAAAGAAAATAAGAAAATGTGTGAAAAAATAAAAAATATCGATTTTTTAAATCCAAATAATTCAGGATGCAATGTTAAGTTATGGGATGAATATTCACTTGTTAATATTGAATTAAAATGTACTAATAAAGATTTATTGAAATCGGAAGAAATAGGATTGGATTATCTTCATAGTATATCAAAAATTTATCTTGAAACAGGAATTAATGACCAAATAAAATATCTTATAAATGGTATGAGTAAAGTTATTAATTTAAATTATTTAAAAGGAATAAACGAAGTTGAATTAAGGAGATTGATATTTGGATATGAATTATACACTTCCGACAATATCGCGACAATAATGAGATTCAATACGGAATGTATTGAAAAGAGTTATATGCAAAGTTTTATAGCCGAATCAAAAAATGAAGATTTAAATAAAATAATACGAAATATTATTGGAGATAGAATCTTAAAGGAAGGAGAATATATTAATATAATAAAAACTAAATCAAAAGATTTACTTATTTTATGTGGGTTTAAATCTCTAACAGTTGAAATTCCAAATTTTCCTGATTATAAAAGTTTCAAAAAGCAAATGAATTATTTTATAAATCATGCTATTTAAATAAATATTAAATTGACATATTATTCTCTTCTTTATTAACTTATATGGTTCCACCTTCCATACTACTTTTAAAGCTATGATAATTCAATGCTCAGTCCTTCAGTTCAATATAATATTTGATAAAATAAAATTAATTTAAAAAGTAAAGTATTATTATAATTCTATTCAATCACTAGTCTAATTTGCAAACATATACACCAATAATATTAATTTCGAAGTCTCTTTTATGATCATTTTTAAATACGAAATTCTATAAATTAATTTTATTTTAGCAATTGTTGATTATTAATATGAAAATATACTCAGCTATTATTACTAAATAATCTTTATTCAATATTATTCTCATGTATTTTAGACAATTTTCTTTGATATTATTTATTATGAAAATGGACGTGAAACATTAAGAATGGCCTGCAAATAAATATCAGAAAAAAGACCATAAAGAGATTTCGAGAAATTGGTACTGAACACATAATACATAGAAACCATAGCCATAACTCTTTAATTAAATAAAATTTATACTAGAATAAAAATATACTATTGATAAGAAGCATTCTGATACTTTTTAATATGAGATATTTTATTTAAAACAATTTCTATTCCTTAGAAGTGAATTTTTTATATTTCTTTACTAATTAAACTTTAATTAACAAATCATTTCATATTATTTCTACTAATCATCAACTCTAACCATTTAAAAGTAGAAACTAAGGGACCAGACAAATTGGTCGGGCTTTCTTCCTTTATACTTAAATATGTCACCTTTACTGGTTGGCCATATGTATCATCTTCATCATATATTCCAGTTTCTCTTCTTAGAACATCACAGAATGTAGGATCATTCATAGCAGACTGAGTGTTGTGTCCAACAAGATCGATTTTATTCATAAAAACAGCAATCGGAGGCTTTACAGTCTTGTTTAATATTTCCAGCCCACGTACCATTTCAAATGTCTCTCTTACGATTCCGAATCGCTTGCTGTCATTTACATCTACGACAAAAACCACACCATCGCATCGCTGATAGTATTCCTTCCAAGCCATGCGTGCTGCCGTATGTCCACCCATATCTACTACCTTTACAGTCAAATTGCCTATCTCAATTTCTGTGGCCATGGGATGGTGTGTGGGCGCAAATGTGCTTGTTGTATCGTTCTTTAGTTTATTTAATAGAGTTGTCTTGCCAGCGTTATCTATACCCAAAAAAAGAATTGAAGCCGGCTTTTTGAATAATCTTCTAATGAAGGTAGCTACAGTCCATTCATATATCTCATTCAGCTTTTCTTTTATTTTTATGAAATAAGATAAATCCATGGGTATAAACTAAATAAACAATAAAATAAATATTTTAAATATGAGGAATAATAATTTATAAAAGGGGGGGGTAGTAAATAATATTCGAGATATAATTGAAAGAATGAGGGGAGAAAATATAATTTGTATAAATTATAATATTTAATAAACAGATCATATTTATTTTTATTACATATATGTCTGATAGTCTTTCATCTGTCTCTATTTTACTCCTCGCAATTTATGAAGATTTACTTGATTTTTATAAAAATTGCACAATTCTTCAAGTCTTAAGTTTTATTGAATACTTCAGCTATTATTTAAAATAATTTATTTAAAAAATATAAGTAAAAATCTTTACAAGTTTCTTTTGAATTTTTCGAAAATATATTATTCATAAAATCTAAATTATTTTTTTATAAAGACATAAATTTTCAGATCAGTAATTATAGTATTAAACTAGAATGTTTCGATGGGTCGGATCTTAATATATATTTGATAGTGTAATTAAATCATATAACATAAAAATGCTCATTTATATAAATTAGAACCTGAATGTACGTATAATTTACTGTTCTAACTATCTAAAGATCTTATTTTATAAATTGTTCGTTATCGCAATGTTTATACTTTAAATTATGAATATCTTATATATTTTTAAAAGCTTGCGTATTTTATGTTCGTTTATAAAATTTTTACACCTTAGAAATTAAATAAATGAATTTTACTAGTAAATAAATAAGACAAGACAATTTTTATTATTACCATAAATAAACATTATATCTGTAATTTTTGATGCCTGAAAACGTAGTATTGTTTTTATTAGTTTAATATTATCTTTAATTTTTGAAAGTTTTAACAAATTTAATTAAAACTCGGCATAATATCTCGTTCAAAGTTTTCTAAAAAAATAATTTAAATTTTAATAAAAATGATTCACTAATATTAATACTTTACTGGATTTCAATGCTCTATTTTTGTATACCATTATAAATAGGATAAATGGACAGTAAGATTAAAGATTTATTTAAAGGGTTAGTGTTGTGTTATTATAGGGGCAAATGCGGCATGGTTAATGAAAAATGTTAAAAACTGTAAATAAATCAATAAACTAGTATATCCGATTATTGTGTAACTCCATAAATAGATATACTGCTTTATATATTGAAATATTAGAGAATGTATAGCAATAAGTTTTGAATCAGATAATGATTCGTTGTTACGAGTTAATGAATTAAAGATAACTTGTCGTATTCAAAATGAAGTTTTCCAATACACATCGATTTTGATAATACAAAGGCGTTTTTAGTATATAACTATTGTTATTTTTAGAAGAAATATAATGATATATGATCAGACGAGTTTCGGGAGACATAAAATCAAAATATTTAATATTGCGCTTTTTTGCGAAAAATCAAATTTTTAAAATTGCAATAAACGATTGGTTTTTCGTAAAATTACTCAAAAAGTGATAATATTTTGCAAGTTAAATATATTGCGATTCATTGAAAGAATACAAAATTATAGAAGCGATTATATTGTTGAGAATGATGAAACTTTGGTTATTTCATAAGTATGATCACGATAAAATAGTTCAATAACTCAGGTTGCTTGGTGTAATATGGTCTATTGGCGATAAAATATCACTAAGACTGTTGATAAAAAGGGGATTTAGGAACACCTGATAATATATAATCGAAAGTTATAACTGAAGAAAGTAAAATATATTTTAACTGATGTGAAGTCTATATAATATTAGTTAAAGCACTAATTTGTGAACTATAGTCAAAAATTTTAATTTATTTTGGTAGAAATGTTATACTCAACAGTTAAAATTTTATGTTTATTTTTAATAAATATTTTCATAGCAAAAAATATGAACAATAAAAAATACAAATGGTGCCAATTAGCTGAAAAATATTCATTATTAAGCAATAAAGTATGTTTAAATGATAACTAATGTTTTTATATATTTATTTTTATATGATATATATCAGTCAAAAATTTTATTTACAATTTGTTATTATTTATACTCTTGATTCGTCCGAAACGACGTTTAACTAGGACGAGAATTTACTAGTAGTTTTGAGTGTCAGATGCTGCTGGAAAAGTACAAACTTGGAATATAAGTCTAAAACTGTCTATCCATGTGTGCTAGTTGATCAACTTACCTCTTTATTTCTCTTTGAGGTGGAAGTTTTAAAAGTCAGTTAAAAAGCCATTGAGTTCCACACATATATTGGATAATGCACCCATTGCCAAATTGAAGAGTCACGACAATATCCTGAAACTTTTTATGGCAAAGTTTGCGCATTTAGATAATCAAAGAATATAAAAATATAATAACAGACACCGCGTTTAAATTAAACCAAGGCAACGCGCAGACGTTCTGTTTATAATCAGATACCTGCAGTAGGGTTACTCCAGGTAAGTTAACTGTACGACTCCATATGGACGCTTACGAGTGACATTAAAATGATATAAGTGATTTGGTTTGATAACATCGGGCTACAGGCACCCTGCTTTCCTTACAAGGTCGTTCCGGTTCCGATAGACGGTATAGGCTTCGACTAACAGCGGTATGAGTACCTAAGAAAAAAAGATTTTCTCAATTGAGACACTCGCTGCACTGGGTCAAAAATATAATTGAATATATAAAAAGAGCCTCTAGAGTATAGTCAATAAATTTTAAGTCGTGAAATATCTTATGGAAATAAATAAATCATTTTTCATTAATCTTGTCACATTTACTTGCAATAATATATTAGCATCCAATTTTATTTTTTTCCTCAAAATGTGGCTATTCTTAACTCAATAATATTTCTTATAGAAAAAATGAAAGTTAAAAAAATAACTTGAGATATAAACTAATAAATTAAAATAAAAAATCTTTATAAGAAATCATTTGCGTGATATCACATATCTGTAGAAGCAGATATGATGTATTTAAGTCAATAGTGTTGTATATTAAAATTAATTATAAAAAGAATATATTGAGAAACAGGTGCATCGATTATAGAAGCATACGATCTTATTAAAAAAAATCTTAAAGATTATTTCACCAAGGTTTAGGTAAATACTTTTGAATAAAATGGAAATAAACAGTAAAAGTGATGATTCATTAAGGAAGCTCGGGATGGTAGATGTCCAAGCATATAGAAGTAAAGAAAAAAAGGCAATAACAAACAATGGTTTTTTATTAAATACATTTAATATCACTTTAGTTTTATTCATTCAATATAGTAATAGAAAACAAAAAAATATTATTAACCGGTGAACAGCTTAGACTTTATGAATACTAAAAATTTAATTTTTTATACTAAACCCTAGGATGGATTGGTAACGTGGACATGGCAAATAATTGAAATTATATTTTAAAATAAAGACAAGCAGTTGATTGAAGATGATTAAAACGATTCATAAAAGTATTTTCGATGTATTATAGAAAAAAAATGAGGACGAGGCCCAGAATTAATAGAATATATGATGCCAACTAATAATGACACACCAAAAAAGTTCAGAGTAAACAAATATAATAAGAAGGAACTAATTAATATTTTTCTTTGATTTTACCGACAAAAGTATTGCTATAAACAATAAACCGCTTATTTAATAAATTTAAAATTTTAATCTTTTATTTAAGAAATTTTAACCCATGATAATCTATTTAACCGCATTTAGTATTTCATTGATACTTACTCAATTTATGAAATATAAGCCAATTCTTCGAAACAGAGATCGTCTTAAAACAGTCTCTGATATGCTTCCAGATGGTGTTGGTCTTGCCCCTGCCATTTCATTTATGATCACAAGCTACATCTTTACAGATTTCCGATCCACTTATATTCTCTTAGTTACACTGATGGGACTGATAGACGATTTATACGGATTATCATGGAAGTATAAAATAGTATTTCCTAGCTTAATGGTCAAAGGAAAAATAATGTCGTTAATTTCTATTTTTATAGTGAACTCGGTTAACATACTTAGTGGTATCAATGGACTCGAGATTTCCCAGTATCTTGTTATGGCTTTTTTTATGTATCGAAAGACAAAAGATATTCTTTTTTTAATTTTTATTTTAGCTTTGCTTCCACTATTTGCTGAAAATGCCTATCCAGCACAGGTATTCGGTGGAAACACTTTCAGCTTCTTTGGTGGTGCCACCTTATTCTATCTGGCTTATCGGACAAATATGGTATGGTATCTTATGGCACACCATCATCTCCAAATTTTCAATTTTGTTTTATCTATCCCCCAATTGATAGGCGTTTATCCTTGCCCACGGCATCGTATGCCCACTCACATTGGCAAATCATTAATTCCCTCAAAAATGGTACACGGAGGATATATTAATTTAACACTGCTTAATCTAATCCTTTATTGTTGGGGACCCATGAATGAGCATGTATTATATTTTATAGTTCATGGACTTCAGATTGGAATATCAATTATATTCGATTTATTTATTACTTTATTGGAAAATTTTATTCAAAAAATAAACATTTAAAAAGAGAAGACAACTGTTTAATATATTTTCACCCATTTTATCATCGTAGATTTACTAACGCAGTATTGACTTTATCAACTAATATCGGATCTTTTGTTTCAAGCCCACGAAGCCATTCACCAAAGCCATACTCTCTTAAACTTTTTATTCTATTAATCTGCTCTTGGTCATTGCCCCATGATAGATTTATGGTAAGCCATATCACAGCCACTTCAAGTTCCCAATTTTTGATTTTAAGGAGACTTTTTAAATTAGGATTAGAAATAATTTTTTTTTTCCATGATGAATTACCTGCTATTACATTTACAAAAAGATATGTTATTTGGATAAGAACTCTAATATCTTCTTTTTTTAAAATTTCATTTTTTGTTAATAAATTATTAAAGTAATTAATTGTTTCATTCATCAAATCTGTGTAGCATTCTGTAATGTCTTTTACTTCCTTTTCACACCCACAAAAAAGATTTCTTAAAAGGTTAAAATATTGTTCCAATACTCGTGGCTTTGAATTTTTAGAAAAGAAGGATATTAAATAACTATGTGGTGTATTTTCTATAAAATATCTTTTTGTATTTTTAGAAGAATCATAAACAAAGTTTTTAAGAAGAAACAAAACACTATAATCATTGCATGGATCAATATCATGGCTAAATATTAACTGTAGACCACCTTTTTGAATAAACTGGGCTTTATAATCTACAAATTCTAAAAGTATGTTTGATAAAACGCAATAAGTTTCTCTTTCTAATAGTAAATAATTAAATTCTACTTTACCATGAAAATATATATCATTGATCATATTCGTATTATGCATTCGTTTCAAGTCTGACATTGCATGAATTCTTAGTTTTCCTGTAAAAAAATTTCTTTTTTCTTTTTTATGTTCTTTTATAATTTGCAATATTTGAATACAATAATCAATGATTGGAGTTTTGTAAATTGTGGTTCTAATGAATTTAATACTTCGTGTCATGCATTTAACAATACACATCATTAATGTTACAGAATAGTCTATCTTTCTATTAGAAATTTTATTCTTTAAAGCTTTGAATATCGAATCAATAACTTTATTTCCGCCTATTTTTTTACGGTTTTCCTCCCATATTGTAGAAAGCGCATAAAGTGCATAAAGCGCATTAACCAAGGTTGACTTTGTTGGTTCATTAAAAGGTTTGGAAAGTAAATTTTCATAAAAAGACAAAGTTTCGGGCTCTGATTCCATAGATAGTAATAATTCATAATTAACTATTTCGCAAACAGATGATAGAATATTGGTATCACCACACAATTTTTGCACTTGCATATCATTTACACATAATTTTCCCAAATATAATAAAGTTTTGTTGTGCTCTCTTTCTATTAAATCTCCAATTAACATTATAATTTTTTCAAGGATCGCATCTTTCGATGCAAAATTTTTTATAATTGGTTTTTCAGTCCATATGAGAGATTTTGACAAATAAAGAGATTCTATTATAGGATTTTTTCCTTTATGAATGACTCTAATGAAAGGTGTATTATCATTGAAATTATTTCCATCATATTTTGATAAATCTTCGTTCAAATATACAAAATCATTTGGTTTATAAAAGTCATCAAAAACATTTTCTTTTTCATTTTTAGAAATTATATTTTCCTTCTCCTCATATAACTTATTATTTGTCATGTTTTCTCTTTCTATAGAAATTGGTTCCAGTAGATGAATATTAATATTTGGCTGACGTCTTTCTGTGTGTATCACTTCAAATCCTGTAATAGGACTTCTTAAATTATTTCTATTGTTAGGAATTCGATCATTTATATCATTTAAAAATCTTCTGATCGAATCATTTTCAGTAATTTCATTTTCTAAATCATTAATGTTGGATTGGTTGTTTATAACTTCATTTATAATACTATTAAGAGGATTTTCAGTAGTTCTATTATTAACTTCATCGATTAAAAATACATTTTCACGTTGGATACCATTGCTCCCAAATGTGCCATTTTCTTCCTTTTTAGCATTCATTTCTTGGTTCATACTTTCATCATTTATGTTACATAAATTTACATTTTTTTTATTGCGCCTTCTTTTCTTTTTATTTCTTCCTAATTTATAACATTTTATTAGACATGCCAATGATTCTAATTTAATATTTAAATCGAATTCATTTTGACTGTAAAACTTTTCATGATTGATTATTTTGTAATTCCTTTTGTTTATGATTTTTCTTAATAATTTTAAAGAGGCGACAGTTTTGCAATCAAGAAGTATTTTAAATAATTCTTCTAAATCAAATAATGTAGTTATATTTAGATTATCTTTTAAAAATACAAATATCTCATTCTGTAAATATTTGCATGTTTCAAGATCGGATTTGCTATGGTTAGAATTTCTCATAAAATTTAACGTATCATTTAATAAGTTATAAATAAACATTTGATAATTCTTATCTTCTTCGGTTTCTATTACTTTTTTCATAAATATACGAAATAATCTTAAAAGTAATATAAAATTTGGATTATGAAAATACTCATCGCCCATATCTTTTAACTTTTTAAATATAATATTGTGTAATTCCATGTTTTTAATATATGAAACCGCCTTTTTATTACGAGAATTACAAAGTAAGCTCAATATTTCAGCTATTATTATGAATTCTTGGTTGATTTTTGTATTTTTTAAGGCCTCATACCTGTCAATTAGGTTTTCAAATTCATGACTATTAAAAAACAATATTTTTTCTTTTTCTCTTGATACTAATTTATCTCTTAAGTCAATGTAATATCTCATATAGCTATTTTCATTATCAAGAATTTTTAAGACATTATTATCTATCTTCTTCTCATTATTCATTTTGGTTTGTATAAAAATAAATTTTATTTATATAGTTTTGTATTATTGATGATTTGTTGTATTATATCTTATTGGTAGATCAATAAATTGATAGGTGAAGTTTCAAAATTCATTGATGTGACAATAAAGGAGTTCGTATGTTTTAAACCAATATACTTTGGATACAATATTATATTGGTTATATTGTTGAGATATGTTTTATATACCATGAATTGTATAAACTATGTACAAATAAAGATTGTATATAATAATTCTGTATATTGAAATTTCAACAATATCATGTCATACAATGAATTAGATATTTAAGTTATTAGTTACAAAATATCATACTAAAAATATGTTGTATCGTTTTTAAATATTAAAAGTCCTATATAAGTGATGCTTTAATCAAATTAAACAAATTTTAAATAAAATAAAAGATTAACAATGTCATAATATACAGTATAATCACAATTGCATCTAATTTATATAATCATTTTCTATAGACTATACTTCATATATAATTTTAAAATTTAATAGCATATCGTTCTAGATATAACATGATAATATAATATATCAGTTAAACGAAATATTTTAAAAAATTATTAAAAAGAATAATCATGTTTCATATAAATTTTAAACTAAAATAAAATAACAAAGCTTATAATTAGACGTATTTTTAGAAAAAAAATAATTCGATGACACAAAGATGAAGGAAAAATTAAACAATAAGTGAATATTATTAATAGAAAGACAAATTATTTTACTTTTAGTGAAACAATAAAATGATTAAATTCAATAATCGGTTTAATATTATGCGTTTATTTTTATATTAATTCTTATTTTTATATTTTATTATAAGTATTAATATTACACCAAGTTTCTTATCATGACAGGCGGAAAGTAAATATAACAGGTATTAAAAAGTTGTGTATATGTCTTGTATTCGTCGTTATTTATTACGTATCATTGACAACACTAGATTTATATCATTTTGTTAACTTATTGATATGTGTTTGTTAACACTAATAAATATTCTTTTTCATTTTTCAGTTAGTAAGTATATCAAATCTTCATACATCGTCTTTTACAATTATGTTTTTTGATTTATTTTCATACATCTTAGCTATTATCGCACCACTTTGTTTATTTATCTTTCTAGATTCCTTTTTATATTATTGAAATAAAGTTTTTTATTATATAACTTTCCCTTGGCTATACGTTGGCAAATATGCTCATATTTATAATAATAAATAAATTCTTTTTTAAATGCAAAATCCGCTTTATTTAAATGATAACTTCGCATTTTCATTCATATTACTAAATTCAATTATCACTGTCTATCTGAGTAAAATTGATCTCTCGAGCAATGCTAGATAGTTTTAGCCTTGTACTTTCGTCATTGAACCATATAGTATTCCCATATAAAATTTATAAAAAATTACAGCTAATTTACTCATATATATTTGTGTGAGATACTTTTATATGGGTAACGCTTAGTTAAAAAGCCATCAAGTTTCACACATATATGGCATTTGGTTGATGCATCCATTGCTAAATTAACAACTCACGATAATATCCTGAACTCTATTTGGAGCAAAGGAGGCGCATCTGGAAAAACAATAAATACGATATAAAAACGACCCGCGTATAGATCAAGCCAAGGCAACGAGCAGATTTTCCGCTTATATTGGGATAATTGAGGTAGGATGGGTCCGGGTAAGACAGCTGCACGACACCATATAAACGCTTACAGTGACACCAGGATGATAAAAGTGCTCTGATTTGATGCCAAAACTATTGGACTACAGGTGTCTTGCTTGCAAGGTCGATCCGGCTAAGATAGGCGGTATGGGCTTTGACTAACAACGGTATGAATATTTAAAGGAAAAGGATTGCATTAATTGAAACAGTCGCTGCACTGGATAAGGAACCTTACAGATTATTCATATATAAAAAGAGCTTCTAGAGTATAGCCAAATAATTTTTCTTCGTAAATGATCTTGTTTAAATAAGGGGAACGTCAACTGATATATACTGGATATATTCAATTATAAATTTATTTATTTATGAATATCATCTTTTTTTTATCATTTTCCTAAATGCCTACTTTTTTTAGAAAAACATATAATTTTTTATGAATTGAAAATTTGAAAAGAGTGAATCAATAAAATATTATATGAGTAAAACTCAATAGCTTTTTAACTAACCTTCAGTATTCAATTTTTTAAAAAAAACCAGTTCAATATACACAAATAGGTAGAAATAATTTTTGAACTCAAATTTAATATATGTGTCTTGATAACGCTTTTGATTTATAAGATAGCATTGAATTCTTCTTATCTTAATATTATAATAAAGGAAACCGATATAACATAATAATGGCAAATAAATAAATTATAAAAGTGTTATAACTTTTATGTTTAATATTTTACTTTCACCGCAATAAGTACTTTGGCAAACTATATATAAATATTATAGTTCTAATTAGTGAAAAAATTTGATTTGATATTTAATTCATTATCCATATAAGTATTAAGGTAAAATTATAGTAATAATATTTTTTCTCATACCATTGTAGAATAAATCCTAAAGATAGTGTTTTAATTATACCTATTTGTGTTTAATATGATTTTTGTGTTTTTCTTTATAAAAACTGATATTAAAAAAATATTAGAAATGTAATGTATTTGAACCTCATAAAATAGAAACAGCTTAAATAGTTTCATTACAACCAAAAATTTAAAGATTATCTATTTGAATTAAAATTATAGCTAATATTACTGCACCTATTGATATACTAATTAAATAGGACAGAACTAAATATATTTTTAATGAGAAAAATATAAGATAGAGAAAAAATTATTTAAGGGTTAATGCTATATATTATTCTTTATCTTTCTTTTCGATGGCCTGCGGTTGGCATCCAGTGGCACTTGCTTCTCCGAATCTTTTCACAGCATCTTCTACTCGGTCTCTTACGTCTATGTCATCCTCAATGTAAACCCAAGTGATATGGTTTCGAGCGTTTTCTTCAATACCGTCGATTGGATGTATGCCTCTATCGTAAAGGTTATATTTATTTCTTTTAGATAATTCCTGTGGAACTTGGTTACCACACCATTCCATGTCATGGCATAAGGTATTATTTTAGTCTTTGCTTTGTATAACAAGCCTAATTCATTCGCCAAGAAATTTTATTTCCTCTTCTTTTATGTTTCAACAATTTGGAGATTATCTTGGCTCGTTATACCAACTTCAACTAATATAATTTCATTCTCCTTCTTATCGTAAATAAATATATCTAGTCTATTGTTTTTTATTAGAATATCAGTCCTTATCCTTGTATCGACCCGAATTTCGGCTCTTTCATTTTCCATGACCTCCTAGACTAAATGAGTTCGTAGTTTTTTTGATTTTTTAAAGCCGTACTTATTCGCAAGTAGAAGGTGAATACACCTAAGTACCTTATTATGCCTTCGCGTATAGTCATGTCCCAGCATTCGATCACTACCTGTTGCCAGGTGGTCGATCGACTTTTTGGCTTTACTGTAATGCTGGCATTGTAAAGCATCGTCTCTCCAAAAAACGTTTCTATCTTGGATATAACAATAAATTCATTCAGCACGAATATCAATATTCCCGTATTTCATCCAAGTAGAAGAGTCTTTTAAACTAACAAGCTCATTTGAGCGGGCCCTATATAACTTTTGATGAAATTTTTTCTTATTTATTTCGTCATAAAGGAGCTTACGCTGAGCATTCAAAAAATTTTAGCAGAAACGTCTGTCAGTGAGTACTTTGACATGAGGTATTGGTATATAAGAGAGAGGTGAGTCTTATTTGGCTCTTCAACTTTCAAGATCGCTGCTCGTCTTGATGAAATATTTTTATATTTTTTTAGCGTATCTAGTAATTGAAGAAGCATATACTCACTTTTCATCTCTACAGAATGGAGACCTCTTCCCATTTCTGTTCGTGGAAGATATAATCTCTCTTTACAACCAGGCTTTAAGTGTACCTTATGTTTAATGAGAGTTTGGCGTATTTCATGGTCAAGCTTTAAGAAGTCAGCAGGTTCGAGGTGTTGTAGTCCAATGTGATAATTGACAAGAGAAATGGCATGCTCGT
>SBIQ01000012.1:0-79676 GCA_014805555.1 Astathelohania contejeani | reverse complement strand
ACATAAGGTATTATTTTAGTTTTTGCTTTGTATAGCAAGCCTAATTCATTCGCCAAAAGGTCGTATTTCCTCTTCTTCTCCGTTTCAACAATTTGGAGATTATCTTGGCTCGTTATACCAACTTCAACTAATATTATTTCATTCTCCTTCTTGATTACTATTATTAATATTTTTTAATATTTAGCTTTTTCTTATTAATTTTATAGAGTAATTTTACATCAGAAAATAGTTCATAAAATAAATATATTTACGTATATAAATAATTATTCTCATGCTTTTTCTTTGATAAATTCGTTAAAAATAGCAAATACTGTCTGTTTGGTTATATTTTTTGTATAACCATGGAATGTAATATATTCTGCGCTTTCATAATTTTACAATATTTAATCTTTTATAGAATTTAAGAATTGTATCTAAAAGAAGTGCTTTTATCTTCAGTTTATTAAGTTAAAATAATTCAGTTAGGGATTTTATTTGCTAAGATAAATAACTATTCACAATAGATCTTTATCACACACTTTTCATATTATTTTAAAGAATATTATCTATATCGAAACATATATTCTTATTAATAAGTATATTTTATCAATAAATAAGTATATTTAATTATAAGTATACACTTTATCAAATTACATCTAAATTTATTGCGGTGTATCAATATAGACACCTTGCTTATACAATTATTTTTTATTATAAATAAAGTTTATTTAATAGTTCTTGTTAAAATGTTTTTTTCTGAATATTATTATCATATTTCGTTTAAAATTCAGAATTTTCCTCTCTTTTATATAAATATATCGTTTTGGTGCTTTGACACATTCATACATTACCTAACTTTTTTAAATTATGACGCTATCACTTGTTATTTAATACTATAGCATGTGTAGTACCATCAACCACAATACAAAGTTGATGTGGCAGATAGATTTGTAATAACGAAGTCTTATATGCTGTTAAAAGGTATTAAATACAATATCTTTGTAATACATTTTATTAAATATATTTTTATTGATTTACTCATTAACCGTAAATTCGATTTACACCACTAATTAACATAGCTCAACACATCGATTAACTGCTTATTTTAATTTTCAGTTTCATAGATAGAGATGCAAATGAATCAGAAATTTGATTTTACATTTGTAAAGAGATATTCGGAACCTTTAAGCTCAGGGGACGCCATATGGAATTGAAAATATCGTCCCTTTTATCTTAAAAATATTTATTTGATTTCGATAAATAATACAGCAATGCCATATAATTAGATATTTATTTGGCTATTATTGGTTGTTTTTAATAAAAAACTTATTTAAATTATTTATAAATTCTTTTATTTAACAATTTCTCCATTATGTATCGATTTTTTATTAAATAAAAAATAAGAAGATTGAATAATTCCCTCCATTATTCTCCTTATACCATAATCATAAGAATCGATCTCCTCGACTCGGCAAAGACCCCACAACCCCCAAAATAAATGCGCAATTGGTATAAATATTTTTATTTCGCTAATGACTTTTTCGATCTCACTCGGATTATTTGCATACTCTACAAGCCATTCTCGCATATATTCCTCATTAGGAATTTTTGAAAATTCGTTATTTTCTCCTGCATATTCACAAAAATGATTTGCAATATCAAATGATGTATAGTTAACACCAGAGTATTCATAATCAATAAAAATGATATGGTTATCATCGTTTTTAATTATATTTCCAAATACCAAATCGTTGTGGCAAAAGGCTGTCGATCTTTCCGTTGAGCATACAATTTTTTCAAGTTCTTTTATAAAATAAGACACTGATAAATGTTTTAAAATTTCTGAATATTTACGGCTAGCAATTTCATACCATTGCCACATTCGATTCCATAAAATGGGTTGTTCATTTTTTTTGATGCCATGCCATTTTTGCAGCAAGCATGCGATTTTTTGCCTTTCATCGATACATTGCTGAAGTGTCAGAGTAGTTCCTTCAATATAATCCACCATTATTCCGTTTTTAAACCTTGCTCGTAATTTGGGTGCCAGATTATTTTTATTAAGCATTTTTAAATGCCTTATCTCTTCTTCGCGATCAATCAATAATTCGGTATCAGCTCCATATATCCGTAAAATTAAATGGTTTTTAGAATCACAACATAAAAATGTACTATTGGTACGCCCATCCACCAATTTTTTTATATTCCAATTTTTATGTCCAAACGCATTTTCCAGTTCTGTAAGAGCCAATAATTCGTAATCAGATTCTGACATTAAAAGGGCCAAATTAAATAGAATAAAATATTTGATAAAATATAATGATATCATTGTTTTAAAAAGATTGATAGGAATTTTCATCGCAATTATTTTAATTTTCAATATATAAATATCAATTTAATATAATACCGTTTTGATTTAATACTTTAATATAATAATACCGTTTTGATTTAATATTTAATATAATAATACTTTTTTGGTTTAATATTTATTAATTTTAATTTGTGTAGAACGTTTATTTATAAAAATATGAGAAAAGATTGATGTAGAATAAAAAATTCAAACCATCAATTTATATTTTAATATTTTTATTAATTTAATATCTTGAAATAAGTTGTTCAAATAGTATTATTGGAGAGTTTAACACTTATTATAAAATGTGTAATTATAATCAGCTTATCATATAAATTATTTCTGAGTGTTCTTGTTTTTTTTCTAAATTTTATTTATATGTAATCTATTATTCATCATTAACATATTATTATTCACTGTCGAATTGAGATATGTGTGGCTTAGCAGTTTTTAAATAATTTCGTGTAATGAAATTTTAATCTTGAAACTAATTATTGATAAATAATTGGTATTTAATTTGTGGATATGTTAACATATCATATTCAATAGAATAGATATATAATATTATTATATTTTATGATTATTGTTTAGATTGCTTCAATTGAGACAGTCGCTGTGCTGGATCAAGTATTTTATTCCATTTATAAAAAGAGCCTCTGGAGTATAGCCAAGAAATAAAAAATTTTGAAGGAATTTATTATATGATTATTGATTAAAAAGAGATTTGTATCAAAATATGATAAATTGAATAAATATGACTAGTTACACGTATTATATAATATTTTAACAAAATAAGAAAGATTTATAATAGCATAGACAACAAAATTCGCTTTATTAATGATTTCTTTTACGATTTATGATTGCTTGGCTATACACAGAGGCTCTTTTTATATATAAAATAAAATACTTGACCCAGCACAGCGACGGTCTCAATTGAATAATATTTTACAATTAGAAACTCATACTGCTGTTAGTCGAAGCCCATATCGTATATCGGACTTGAATCGACCTTGCAAGCAAGGTAGGGTACCTGTAGTTCGATATTTTTGGTATCAAACCAAGGCACTTTTATCATTTTTGTATCACTTGTAAGCGTCCATATTGAGCCGTGCAGCTGATCTACCTGGCGCCCTTCTACTGTAGACATTCCGATATAAGCGGAACGTCTGCGTGTTGCTTTAATTTCTTCTAAGCGCGGGTCTGCTTTTATATTTTCGTATTCATTGTTTTTCCAGATGCGCCTCCTTTGCTTTAAATAGAGTTCAGAATATTTTCATGGACTGTCAATTTGGCAATATGTGCAATAAATGTGTGAAACTTAATAGCTTTTTATTAACTTCTATAACTCCCACTTCTGAGGAGGAATGAAGAAAATTGGCAAGTTAACCATCTACAAAACAAACACATATATAGACAGTTTTAAACTCGAATTTCAAGTTTGAACACGTCCAGTAGCTTCCGACACCCAAAAGTACTAGTAAATTCTTGTCCTTGGTTAACATCATTTCTAAGTTATAAAATAACAGCATAAAAATAAAAAGAATTTTAAAAATAAAATTTAATAAATAAGAAACAAAATAATAAAAAAATTGTTATAATTTTTAATAATTTAAATCAGTGAAGATAACAAAATTTTGAAAGAATATTATAATATAATTTTAAGATTATGATTTAAAATATATAAATCGAACATCAATTCCTCTAAATGAATTTTAATTGATTATACCCATGACTTCTCCAACAGACCAAAAATTTGGATTAACAGCAAAAAAGAATGAGAATTTTTCGGAGTGGTATACACAAGTTATAACGAAAGGCGAACTAATCGAATACTACGATCTTAAGGGATGTATAATAATGCGTCCAGCTAGTATGCACATTTGGAATTGTATTCGTAAATTTTTTAATGAAGCTATCGAGAAAATGGGAGTAGAAGAAACATATTTTCCTATGTTGGTAACACGCTCTGCAATGGAGAAAGAACAAAATCATGTTGAAAACTTTGCACCTGAATTAGCATGGATTACTCATTGCGGTGACAATGCATTGGAAACACCTGTGGCAATACGCCCTACTTCAGAGGCTATTATGTATCCCACATTTTCAAAATGGTTACGTAGTCATCGCGATCTTCCTTTACAACTTAATCAGTGGTGTAATGTGTTACGTTGGGAGGTTAAAAGCACAACTCCTTTCATTCGTGGCCGCGAGTTTTTGTGGCAAGAAGGCCATACAGCTTTTCTTACACGAGAAGAGGCGGATAAAAATGTTTTGGAAATTTTGAATTTATACGAACGAGTTTATAAAGAAGTCCTTGCAGTGCCTGTACTAAAAGGACGAAAATCGGAAAATGAGAAATTTGGCGGTGCTGAATACACTACATCTCTTGAGGCATTTATTTCTGGCACAGGTAGAGCAGTTCAAGCAGCTACATCTCATGGACTGGGCCAAAATTTTGCAAAGATGTTTGGAATTGAAGTAGATACTCCACAAGGAAATCAATTTGTATTTCAAAATTCTTGGGGGCTGACAACTCGTTCTATAGGAATAGCGGTAATGGTACATTCAGATGATGCAGGGTTAGTCCTACCACCATGGGTTGCTCAAGTACAAGTGGTTATAGTTCCTTGTGGCATTACAGCTACAACATCACAGAAAGACAAAAGTGTGCTTGAAGAGTACACAAATTCCATTTTAAAGGAATTAAAAATGGAAAATATTCGAGCTATGATTGATGACAGGGAAAATCTTACACCTGGATATAAATTTAATTATTGGGAAATCCGTGGTGTTCCTCTTCGAATTGAAGTAGGATTCCGTGATCTGCGAGCAGAAGAAAGTCGATTTGTGCGAAGATATGATGCAAAGAAATGGCAGGTTAAGAGAAAAGGAATTGGAAAAGAAACAAAAGAAATATTAAAAGAAATTCATGAAAATATGTTCAATAAAGCAAAAAAAGAGCTTGAAGAGGGAATCGTACATCCATCTACTTGGGATGAATTTACCACAGCATTGAACAATAAAAAAATTGCACTGATTCCTTGGTGCAATTTCTGCGAGGAAGAGATTAAAAACAAAACAGCAGTTGTTAATGAAGATGGTACTGTGGCTGCAATGGGTGCCAAATCACTTTGCATTCCGTTTGATAGTAAAATTGATGGAGTTTGTATTAATTGCGGTAAGGAAGCCAAAATCAAAGCTTATTTTGGAAGGAGCTATTAATAAATTTTATTTTTAAAATTTACTATTTGAAAGTGTTAAATTAGGATGATAATTTATTATTGGTTTTATATATTAGAATCTATTTTGAATTAAATATAACCCCTACGATAGAGGCATACATCCAATCGACGGTAATGAAGAAAACGCTCGAAACCATATTATTTGAGTATACATTGAGGATGACATAGACGTAAGAGATCGAGTAGAAGATGCTGTGAAAAGATTTGGAGAAGCAAGTGCCACTGGATGCCAACCGCAGGCTATCGAAAAGAAAGATAAAGAATAATATATAGCATTAACCTTTAAATAAAATACGATTAGAATCTATTTTTAACTTTATAAGTGTAATTTTAATACGAAATTGTTTATATTTTTATATCGATTTTAAAATTTCTATCTCCATGGTGTTTTATTAAAATGCTATTGGCTATAATATATGAGAATTGATTGATAAATAGTTATGGAATTAATAAGACGACTTAATTACATACAAATAAAATATAATATATATAGTAGGTAAAAATATGTTAAAAACTTCATCTTTAAATATTTAGAGTAAAATAAATATTCTGCCTGGAATATATCATGTAAGTATAATTCAGTTTGATATAATTTTTTCTGATTGCAAAAACGTTTTTATACAAAGTAATCCTCGCTTATTTTAGAAGAGAAATATGGATAGTAAACAAAGAAAGTGATATTAATAATAAAAAGAAATTGATAACTATTAAATCATAATTCACTTAATTGATTTATAAAACTCTTTCAAAATATAAAATTAATCTTAGAATAAAAGTAAGAATTCATGTAATAGATAATTCTTATATTTGTATATCACACTTTTCTTATCATAGATTTTATTAAAATAAATTAATTATTGCATTTAAAATTATAAATTCTCTGCAGCAGAGATTAAAATTAACAGGTATTATTAAAGTTTTTAATTAATGCTTCTAAAAGTATAATACGACTAATTTAAAATATTTATAAATATATATTTAATTTGTGTCTAATAACAGTCAAATTTGGACTATTGTATATCATAACATATAAAAGATATTTTAACATTTATTCTGTATAATCTCAGTTGTATTTATACAACATTATATTGTCTTAAATTCAAATATTTACAAGTCATTTTGATTTTCAATCTTATATATTCAACTCATGCTATTTCGTTTTATTATAAATAAAAACATTTAAATTTTTAGCAGTTATTTATTTTTAATATTAATTGTATCTCTTTATTCCCTATTATTTCCCAACCTACTCTGGTTATAATATTTACTTAAAAAACTATTTATTTATAAAAAATGAATACATAAATAACTCTATGTGTCACCTGGCACCAGAATCTAGTATGAATCATGTAGAATAACTAAGTGTATGTAACTTTTAGCATTGCTAGCACAAACCTGATTTATATTTATAAATAGGCTTCTATCTTGGACATAACAACAAATTGCTTCATAATATAATTTTATGTTTTATGCAAATTAATTTATGTACTTTTTTATTCATGAAAAATGAAAGAGCCGAAATTCGAGTCGATACAAGGATAAGGACTGATATCTTAATAAAAACAATAGACCAGGTATATTTATCTACGATAAAAAGGAGAATGAAATTATATTAGTTAAAATTGGTATAACGAGCCAAAATAATCTTCAAATTGTTGAAACAGAGAAGAAGAGGAAATACGATTTCTTGGCATATGAATTAGGTTTGCTATACAAAGCAATAACTAAAATAATACTTTATGTCATGACATGGGGCGGTATGGTAATCAAGTATCATAGGAATTATTTGAAAGAATCAGCTATAACACTACGATAAAAACATACATCCAATCGAGGGTACCAAAGAAAACACTCGAAACCATATTACTTAATCACTGAAGAAGTATCGGGGACGATATGGACGTAATAGATCGAGTAGAAAGGACTGTGAAAAAATTTGGAGAAGCGAGTGCCACTGGATGCCATCCGCAAGCCATAAAAAAGAAAGACAAAGAATAACACAATACTAACCCTTTAGATAAAAAGATCAGTAATTTTTTATATTTTATGATGTAGGGTACATTTCATTTATATTGTAATATTCTTTACATTTGTACGTGTTTCACATTTATTTTTTCAATTCTATATTGACTTTTTCACTACGATATTTTATTCCTATTCATTTTTAATATTTTTTATATAAGGCAAATTATTAGTCTCAAACTTCTCCTTTAACATAATCTGGATATGATCGTTAATTTATAGCATAACACTAAGTATTTATAATAAGATACATATTCAGCGCAGTTTGCATTTTATGTAGCATATTACTATGTCAGCATATATAGTGATCCGAATTCATTTTAAAAAAGCCGTATTCACTTTTTTTTCTGATTTATTTAGAAAAATATTCTTTAATAAAATATATTCCCCTAAATGATCAACATTCAGAATTTGATAAAAACTAAGAACCATCACATGATAAGCCAACTTGAGGGTGATAGTTATAAACCATATCGGGTTGTTGCTCTTATACATCTAGGCAGATACGATGAGGCATTGGCAGAAAGTGATCCAAGAACTTTTGAACGAGCATATATCTACTTCAAAAAAAGAAATTATAGAAAATGCCTTAAGGAACTTCGAAGAGTTAAAGGAAAAGAGGATGCTGTCAGAGTGCTCAGATCACAGGCATACTATCATTTAAGAACATATGGAAAGGCATATGCATTGCTAAAGCAATCACCAATTGATGACGAAATAGCGGTAAATCTTATGGCAATAGCTAGCATGAAAGAACTAACTAAGGGATTTCCACATCAATATAGCATACAAAAGGTACGAGGGGATATTAAAATAAGCCATGAACTAGATGGATATAAGTTTAAGACACCGGAGGCAGAAATTGAATACAAATATAATGAATTATTTCAACTTTTAAAAAACAAACCCATTTATATTAAAAGACTCGAAGAATTGGGTAGATCGATTCCTTCACCAAACATATTTATAAATCAACTTAAAAATATGTTTTGTAAGGAAATTGATGGAGATTTGTCGAAAGGAGAAGAGGAGGTAGCAAAATTTAACCGAGGAGAAATATCAAAAATAAACCATCCTAGACACTTTCAACTACAACAAGCGCTAGGAGCAAAACAACCAGCTGAATACGAGATATATAAGGATGCCCAAGATAAAAACTATAAAGGAATTACTTCTATTCCAGGGCAATCCGATAATCTGAAAATACTTCAAGCATTTATTTATTTTAAAGAAAATAAAAATTTAAGTTATGTAAAGCGAGTATTGGATAATGTAAAACCAAACCGGGTTACTGAAATCATGAAGTGTGTATTAGAAGGTAAAAATAATTATGAATGCTTATTTGATATCAATTAAATTTTCTTTACTTAAGGAATAAAGTAATTTTTGTGATTTATAAATTAATTAGAAAATTTTGCCCACACTGATGGATGAAGTAAATAAAATGAGAAATCTGATAAAAATACGTGATTTTATAATATCCAAATTAAATATTGATGACCCTACTCTTCCGGAATATCTTTACCATCTTCTTTCTACCAACTCATTATCTGAACTGGAAGACATACTTACTCCAGATATGATAAATGAACTTAAAAGTATTGTTACGGAAGAAACAACTTTGCATAAATTTAACAATAAAATTAAAATTTCTGTTAATGCAATTGATCCACCATTTTTAATTAATACAAATTTTGTCGATGAAGATAAAGAAAATAAAATACTAGATGAAGTTGTTATACTTAAAGAGCTGGATAAAGACAAAATCTTAGAAACCATCAGAAACAATGACATTATATTTATAGAAGCTGATACCGGTGTAGGAAAATCTACACTAATTCCCCAATTTTTACTTCAGGAATATAGGAGCGTCATCGTAACCCAGCCCAGACGAATAGCTGCTATTAGCATTGCTTCGCATGTGTCAAGAAAATTTGGAGAGGAGGTGGGAGGTTTAATAGGATACAAAATACGTTTTGATGAAAAAGCCTCAAAACGGACACGTTTAAAATATGTTACTGATGGAGTTTTATTACAGGAAATAACACAAAAAAAAACTTTTTATAGTGATGTGGTTATAATAGACGAGGCCCATGAAAGATCGCTTAACACAGATATGTTAATAAGTTTGTTTGTGCATAAAAAGAATAATATTAAAATAGTAATTATGAGTGCTACTTTGAATTCTTTAGAAGAATTGATATTAAAATGCAATACAAACAAAAAATGTGCTTCTATAAAAGTAAACAACAAAAAACATAAAATATTAAATTTTTATAGAAAGGAAGAAGTTATAGATTATTATAAAGAGACTTTAAAAACAACAATACAAATTTGTTTGTCTAAGAAAAAAGGAGATATTTTGGTTTTTCTTACAGGAAGAGAAGAAATCGAAGAAGGTGCAGTTATTTTAAAAAAAGTGGTTGGGAAAGATGCATTGATAATAAAACTTTATAGTCAAATAGAAAAAATCGATAACTTATTTATAAAATCTAACAAAAGAAAAATCATTTTAGCAACCAATATAGCAGAAACTTCAATTACAATTCCAGATTTAGAATTTGTAGTGGATTGCGGGCATGTAAAGCAAAAAAGATTTCTAAGAGGAATGGATATTTTAGAAACGGTGCGGATATCCCAGGCTGAAGCCTGCCAACGTTCTGGACGTACTGGTAGAACTCTTCCAGGAACAGTTTATAGGATTTATTCTAAAAAACAATTTGAAGAAATGCCTCCTGAAAGAGAAGCGGAATTAAAGCGATGTAGTCTTTTGGATGTCCTTTTAAGACTCAAGCTATTAGAAATCCATGACTTTTTTCCATTTCTCGAAAAACCAAAAAAAGAAAATATTATTGATGGATTGAAAAAACTTTTTTATTTGGGGGCATTAAATGAAGAAGGAAAAATAACTGAGATTGGAAGAAAGATGGCAAAATTACCCCTTGAACCACATCTAGCGAAAGTTTTATTGGTTTCTTGTGAATTGAAGTGTTATGTTGATATTTCTAAAATCATTGCATTTATGAGTGTCCCTCATATTTTTTCATCTACCAGAAAGAATCCTCTTCCAAGTTTTTGTAAAGGAGATCCTTTTTATTATTTAAAAATATTCAATGCATGGGAGAAAGATGGATTTTCAGAGAGATATTGTAATTCTAATCAACTGAATTATAAAAATATGGTGGAAATAAAAAAAATACATAAGCAATTATTGGATATAGTTGAGAATATAAATTACAATGCAACTATAAATGAAAATATAATACCAGCAGAATTTGACCCTATCATTGAATCTTTGTTTGCCGGATACTTTTTTAATTTAGCCCAACGTGTTAAAGGAAGCTATTATCTTATAGGAAATGATAATTTAGAATGCAATATTCATCCTATGAGTGTGTTAAGAAGATGCAGACCAGATAAATATGTTTTGTTTGGTGAATTAATTTGTACCAAGAAGGAATTTATAAAGCATTGCGTGTTTATTAATCCTGGCTTATTAAAGCATATATGCAATAAATATACTATGGGATATTATAATATGGAATTTCTTTCATATTTAGATTCAAGGGGTGATGAATGGAGGGTAAGCAAAAGAAAGAAAGTGGTATTTAATTCAGACAAATTTGATGTTAAATAATTTAATTAAAAAATGACTTTTCCTGTAGAATCTCATAAGCTGTTTTTATTTTATTTAGCAGGTATTTGGAATTTCTTGGCAATTCAGGTTTATATAATTTCGTAAAATTGATTTTTGATTCCTCTTTATTTTGTGGATTATTAAGTATCAAACTTGCTTCTTCTAAACTCATTCTATTAGAGTATAATTGAACACATGTTGCTTTGAATGCTTTTGTTAATATTTTAATGCCTTCAATTATAAAAAGCATGGGCTAAGTTAAATAAATCTAGACATCTTGGTTCCAATCCGGCAATCTCAATATTTTAAAAGTGCTTGTTAATAAATAGATTATTTGCAGGAATATTTTTATGATAATTTAAAACTCTTACATTCAAAAATACCATTTTCGTGTTTGTACTTGATTAATATCTCGTAAATTATAGTAGATTTAATGAGAATATTATAAATATATTCTGAAAAAAAAATATCATTTATTTAAAACATTTTAACATATTACAGTAATAGGATATGAGCTATGTTCTACATTTCATATTAAATGTTTGTATAAATGTAATATATATTGGTGTATGAATTATAAAAGTAAGTAATCTTATGTGATAAGTAAAGTGTTGAAATAAAGTAGTATTGGATATTAAGTCAAAATGATAGCTGTAGAAATCACATAAAAAATATAGATGTATAAAATTGTGGTATTTACTTTTATATTGCCTAAATTACTGATTATAATATTTTATTCAATTTGAATATAGAAATAAAAAAAGAGAGCTTAATTTATAATTTCATATCATTTTATTATAGCTGATAAGTCAAGATTTTCTTATATATAATAATTAAATAGATATAATCAGACAAAACATAATCAGAATTTAGCTTAATCAAGAAAATTAATCGAAGATAGTGTGTATGAATATGAAGTCTGATGAAGAATCATGTATGGCCATTTAAAACAACAATATATTTACATTTTTATATATCAATTAATAATTAATAACTTTTTATTTAATAAAATATTTATAAACATATTATTACTCCTAAACAACGAATGCCATTTAATTTTAGCATTACTTTCGTATTAGTGGCCACCATCATATTATTATAATCTCTCTTCATTTGTAAAATAAATTTTAGTTGTAACAGAAGATTAGTAATTAACATATTTCCTGTTTAGGAATATGCATGCTCAAATAAACTCGATCCTATGTTTAAATGAAACTATTAAAAATTGTTTTTAAATAATAAAAAGTGATAATAGCGTATTATCTTTCATCGAAATAAGATATTTAATAAAACTTTGTTTTTGCAGCAGTCCTGTTTAAAAAACAAATTAATTTTAAATTTACTGTTTGTAAAATTTTGTGTTTAATCACAATCTCATGTTCACTACTGATTCTAAATGCGTTTTTAACGATTTATAATACACTGTTCTCGTATTATATCATGCGGTATTGCAATACTCTCCATTTTTAAACATATAAATACGGTTATTTATACTTCATTAGAAATAAATTGATTGTAGATCCAATAAAGTGTAATTATATCGAGTGCGTATATATAATGGGGTTTAAATACTATTAACGGAATCACCATTTTTACACGATAATTTGACGTTATTTCTGTTATATAAATGATTTTCTACTTTTATACAAAATTTTCTTACCTCGTTAAAAATCAAAAACCAATATCGCATGCAGTCGTTTTTCAGGATAAAACGAATTGATGGAAACATTGATTCTCTTTAACATACCAAATATTATAGTTTAATAGCGCGTTATATTTGTTAAAAAATGAGTGCAAAATAAAAAAACATTTTCGAGTAAATTTAATAATCAGTGATGTTACAAGAAAAACATTCCATTTGACGGATTTATATAAACATCTTTATTTTAGAATATTGAATACTAAAAATTAGACAATAAAAGAAGAAAGTACAAATTAATAGTAAATACACCAATCTAGTATAATATCTATTAAATAAATATTAATAATTGTAGTAATAATAAGACGTTCTGATTATATTGCCTGTTTTCAGTAAGAAACTCTTATCAAGCTAGCTGCACGGCTTTATATGTACTTTTAGATGATGAGAATGCCTTGGGTTGATGCCGAAATACCGAGTTACAGTTACTCTACCTTGCTTGCAAAAATAATCCGGTTTCGATAGACGATATTATGAGTACTTAAGATCGTCTTAATCAAAAAATTACGACAATTGGTCAATAAGTTCAATTTATATATAAGCCTCCTGAGTATAGTCAAGGAAATATAAATTATAAAAAATCTCATTTAAATAAATAGAATTTATAAGCGTGATGATAATCAAGTTTTCATAAATATGATAATATCAAATAAACAAGTCCAGAAAATATTTAATTAAAAAGGATTGCTATAAAGCTCGTGCTTCAAATAAAACACAAACCTAATGCTTTTACTAATTTAAAAATGTGTAATTTTTCATGTATGAGATTAATCCTAGATTATTATGTAATATATTAAAATTGATGTTTTATTTTATAGAGTTAAAATAAATATCATTCATTATAGAATGTGGCAATAAGGAGTATATGACATTTTCAATTGTTTATCATATTTAAAATGATAATATTTATAATGTCATAATAATTTTTCAAATCTGACTAAATTTCCTTTTAAAAAATATTTTACAAATAAAACTAAGAAGATGGAATAACATATATGCACGGGTTTTTGTATTTTTAAATTAAACAAAAATTATAAGTTAAATATATCTTTTAAGAATATCATCTCATTCTTCTTATTCATAAAAACTATTAAAAATAATAATTTACAAGATTGGAAACTCGTTAATCTTTGGGATTTCTGACCTGATATCTGTCCTCAATAGTATTGATATACACACCAATTATTAGATTGAAATAATATGCAGAATGATTACAGGCACACTCTATGAATCCTTGCCAAATTGATTTTTTCTATTTATTAGTATATAAAACTTACTCAGGATGTATATACATATTCAATTTTGTTCTGTCCATTCAATTATTTCAATTCTCCAAACACAATGTCACTTCATATTTACATATCAAATATAAATTCTCAATTTTTAAAAAAGCATCCAGAACACGATTTCATTTGAGAAAATGAAAATAAGAAGATCATAAATTAAATAATATCAAGTAATTCCTTAGTTTTTATTATTTCTGATTTATTTTACTACATGGTAACTGCTTATATTACTTTCAATATTAATATATTGTTTCTTCAGTTCAGCTCTTACCTATTATAAATAAACCCATAATGCATGTCTACACTTATTTTTGCACAGCTAACATGTGTGAACTTATTCGATAAATCAACATTTGATATACATTTATTAAACTTTACTTTTTAATATTAAATAAGGGTTATTCTTTTCAAAAATACTCCTTTTATTCCTTAACGAATATTTCTTTATCTTTGATTGATATTTCAGATAAAGGAATATTCGTTAAAGAATAAAAGGAATATTATGTTAAATAAAAGTATATTTATTAGAGATATGGTTATTTTCATATTTTATGTTAATTATCATAAACAATAAACCGTAAAAAAATATATTAATATTTCCCGTTCTTTCAATATCTTATTATTTACCTCGATTTCATACTCCATGCTATTTAAAGAAGAAATGTGTAATGACATTTGAGAACAATTGTTCTATTTGTGTTTCATAGAGTAATATAAAATTTTATTTTTTAAGTATTCTCTTCATATCTGTGGTCATTTCATCAATATATCTATAAGCCCACTTATGGCCTTCTCTAATAGCGTCGCCTATGTCGAGATCTTTGGCAATTCCTGCTATAAATCCTGCTGCAAAGGCATCCCCAGCACCGCAAGTGTCTAGCAAAGTCTCGGTATGGTTTTTGACTTTAATTATATCCATTTGTTTATTTCCTTTAAAATAAATTGTATCTTTTGGACCATTGGTAATAATTAACACTTTTTGATCAAATTCAAAATTTCTTTTTTTTTCTAAAAATAAATTATTTTCTAAATTAATTCCTAGCAAGTGATTATATTCATCCTTATTACCGATTACATAATTTGCCAAAAAATATGCTTTCATGAGTAGAGGAGTTGTAATAGCTGTTGCTGAAAGATTTAAAAAGATCCTTTGATCTGTAATAGAATTCAAAAGAGCGCTTCCTATTAGAGGACATGCCTGAAGCATAAAACCTGTTATATAAACGTATTTGGATTGGCTGAGATATATCTGACACTTGTTAAAATGAAAAAGCGTAAGTTGGTTGGCTGCACCTAAATATGTGGCTAGAGATCGATTAATTCCGTATATAAACACATAACATATAGCTGTATTATATTTCTTAATTACCTCAAGATTATTTATAACTCCTCCTCTGTCCAATTGCTCTTTCAGCAATTTTCCGTTTCTATCGTCTCCTACTGCGCCCACAAAGAAAGTAGGAAGATCAGACCAAGCTGAAATCAGACGTAGTGTGTTCAATGCTGAACCTCCTGCGGTCATATTATAAGGTTCCAGTTCGGAGAACTGAGATGGTAGAGATTTAAGCTCAATATATCCATTATTTGGTAATTTATATTTTTGAATAAGTGTGTCTGATCCTCGAATTCTCAAATCCAACATTGGCTGGCAAACACAGAAGACATATTTTTTTCCTGTGTGCATTTCAGGGTTAAATCAAGCTAGGACATAATTTTTGTAAAGGAGCCAAGTCGAATATTATTGGTTTATATTATTTAAATAAAGAATTATTGATGACATAAACGTAAGAGATCGAGTAGAAGAACCAGATTCGGAGAAGCAAGTGCCACTGGATGCCAACCCCTAACCATCGAAAAGAAAGATAAAGAATAATATATAGCATTAACCTTTAAATAAATTGATTATATCATATACAAATAAAGAATTATTGATTCTTATTATTTTTTAATATGTATAGTGAATATCAGTCATCACAAGTCTTACTATTTCATTGGTTTATAAATATTATTGCTTTATATACATTATTAAATTACATCTTCAGAATGCATATTTAAATCTTTTAAAATTACATTTTATATATCTCACTCTATTAAGTGTTAGACTTATTTTTATTTCAATACTAACACTGAGAACTCAATTAATTTTTTTATAAAGCATGCAATGAAATTATAATACGACAAACATTAATTAAAAAGATTATCATTCAATTTCTATTTATTAAAATTTATAAGTAATAAAAAACGACTCTATAAAATATTAAACCTGGAAATGGAAAATTTATAAAACAAATTTGGATATAAATTTGATTAGCAGATTAGGAAGGCATATACTTAATAGTGCATATTATTGGTGAATAAAAGTTGCGGATAATTAAACATTACACTCTTAAATACTCGTAATTTTCTATAAAGGATACCAATTATTATTCCTTTCCAATTTTTTATTGTAAGTTCATTCATTAAACTTTGTTCTATTCTCATCCATTCTTTTGAAAAGTTTTTACGATATAAAACAATAAAATTGGGATATATTTAATTATAGTCTTATTTAGGATTTATTTAATAGTAGCAACATTTTCATATAAAATATTAATTAACTAATAATAAATATAAAAAGATAAGCTGGATTTTATCTTGATTTTTACATATTAAGTAAATCTAACTTATTAGTTAAGCAATTACTTTTATTATATGAATTACCTTAATAAGTTTCAAACAACTTTTTTTTTACATGTACAAATATATCTGGTCTATTTTTAGTATGCCCATCTACATCTCGCTTTATTTAAACAAGATTCTTTACGATTCATAATTCCTTGGCCATACTTTAAAGGTTCTTTTTATATAAGGAATAATATTATTAGTCCAGTGCAATGACTATTTCAATTGAAACGATATTTTCTTCTTAGGTACTCATATCGCTGTTAGTTGTAGCCCGCATTGTCTATCGGAGCCGGATCGACCTTACAAGCAAGGCATGGTACATGTAGTTTGGTGGCATCAAACCAGGGTATTTTTATTATCCTAATTTTGATATCCATATGGAGCCGTGCAGTTGACTCACCCGAGTTTCCCTGGTGCATACATCCCAATATAAGAAAAAAGCTTTCCTTTGCCCTGGTTTAATCTATACGCAAAATTTGTTTTTATGTTTTCATATTCTTTTGTTTCTCCGAATGCGCCTTCTCTGTTTTAGATGGAGCTCAGAATATTTTTGTGAGTTATCAATTTGACAATGGTTACTGTCATTATGTGTGAAACTTGATGGCTTTTTTACTCACACCTCTAAAGAGAAAAGAAAGATGGTAAGTTGGACATCTACTTTATACACACATATGAATAGGGAGTTTTGGACTGGAACTAAAAGTTTGCACTTGTACAGTTGCTTCTGAGATCCGAAGCTGCTAGTAAGTTCTCGTCCTAGTTTAACGTCATTTCAGGCGAAGGCCCATTTAAAATATTAATTTATTATATTTTTATTGATGGCTTTCAATGTTATACCTGTGCTCTAAACTCATTTCATATTTAATCGGGGATCCAATGTTTTTGCCCCAAGTAGTACCCCTAAAATCTTTGATTAAATAACATATCCCAGCGCATTTTCCTATGGTATAACTAAATGCACCTCTTAGAACATAACCTATTATTTCATTTTCCTTTGAATAAATCATTGCTCCTTTCTTAAGACACCCTCCTCTAAGGCATTTAAAATACCAAATTGATACGATATTGTCTAATGGGAGATAAAATGGATATTCATCAGCATTATAAACAGGTCTCTTGGCAGGGGGGGTTCTATCATATTTAGCCTTGATCGGATCCATAAGAACAGCTTCATATTGCTTAAATAAATGTAAATTCGGATAGTCAAAAGGATATAAAAGTTCTTTGTTTTCCAATGCTACTCTAAGGGCTTCTTTTATTCCAATTACTACCATTCCCTTTCTCGTAAAATAGTCACAAATACTTCCTGTTACATTGTAACAAGTTAGAACAATGCCAGTTATTATTGAATCAAAAGAATATTTTATAAATAAATAACTTTTTTCATCATATTTAGCATTAATTTCCTGTTCCACTAATTCTTCATTTAAATATCTTCCAGTACGACGATTTTTTCCTTTTAATAAAAGAAATATTTTTTCAAAAGAAAATAAAAAGGGAGCCTCAACTAAATGTTTCTCACACATCTGAATGATAATTAAACATTTATCAATAATCGCAACCTCGACTCTTTCGCCTTCTAATATACAAATTTGCACACTATCACGTATGGTATAATTTATTTCTTTACAATTTTCTATTAACTGATACACGTATGCTTTTTTGTAAGCTTCATGGAAAATGAATCCACGTTCTTGTGATTTATAAATATAAGAATCAGATTTATGATTCGATTCCATTGGCATACGTACACCATAGAGGTCAACCATCCTGAATCGCTTAGCAAACCATCGATGTGGTTTGGCTGATTTTGTTGATCGCCTTCTTCGATAGCTTGAGTTACGCCTGCGCTTATGAAATGGCAATCGTTGAAAAAGCATTGTCTTTTTCGTATTTGTGCTAAGAGAAGCTTCAAGGTCTTCAATTTCAGCTGCACGAGCTTTAATAAATTCAAGTGGATTTATTTCGTCCATGGGTAGCTAAGCTAAGTTAATAAATAATAGCGTAATGTTAATATTAATTTAAAAAACCGACGATAAATTCTTTTTTTATTAAATTAAATATTTAATCTCCACTTACTTAATTATGGAATAGATAATTAATTTTGCACTATAATAAGCACAGCTGATAAAAAATAAATATTATGAAAATAATTTAAAAATATTTTATAAGAATATTACTGATAATGAAATTAGAGTAATATAATTATTGGTGATTTCAGATATCAAAGGTTGTCATTTTAAAATATTTTCGTAAAAAGATTAACTAACTATTTTTTTTATTCTTCTTCTCAAAAGTAGAAGTTTCGGAAGTCAATTAACAAGTTACACAAATATATATCTAATATAATCTGAAACATATGAGCTTTGTATATAGCAAAGGAAAGACATATTGAGATAAAAAGGAAATATAGAATAAAAATAGACGAGGCAATTAAATAAAAAAAGGCAAAAAACAGATTTTTAGCTTATAACTTTGAAGTAATAAGTTCTGATAAGTCAACTGCAAAACACAATGTGAATATTAAACCTAAAGAAACAACAATGCTTCATCTTGGTTGTCAATTTGCAATTATTCGGTTTCAAGATGGTATTATGAGTATTTAGTATTGTTTCAATATACTTCACTCCACTTGAATCGGGACTTTTATAATATAACCAGATTATTAACATCAAATCGATTTAAATTTTGAATGACTATATTAAAATAAATTGTCTTATAAAAAAATTAATAAAAATTCTATTATAAAAAGATAATATATTTATAACAATCAAAACAATTTTATTTATTAAAAGATCAATCCAATATGATATCTAATCATATTTGTCTTAGCTTAATATTAAAAAAGAAATTATAAATAGTTTGAGTCCAGAATTCGATTTTATAAGTTTTAGGCTGAGGTAAGTAATAAAATAATACGAAGAATTCAAAAGAAACAATATTAAGGTTATAAAACAAGATTTTTATCAAATATAATTTACCACAAAGTAACTAAAATTAATTATCAGAAATTAATATAAAAATAGCAAATATAGTTACAAAATAAAAGATATCCCATTAAAAGGAAACATAAAGAATTAGTTACTCAAATATATTAGTTATACATTAAAATAGCATATAGTATTATATAAAACCAATAATTTAATATGAAATTTCAAGTGATATTTGGTTTCGATCTTATGAGCCTCTTCTTTCAATCATATTTTACTAACCCTCTTATTGCTCGCATTAAAATTATCTCTCAATCTATAATTCCTTTGCGATAATTGAGACTAAATGTATGCTTCAATTTCGATGTGCATGATCGTGTCCTCAATTACATATAACTTATTAATATTTTTCTTGCATTTTAACATTCAATTCTACAAATAAAATTTATATTGAAAGAAAATATATTAATTCGATATGATAATACGATTTTATTACTATAACTTTGTTTTTCCATACTTACTCTCAATAAGATTTCATTCATAAAGCAACGCATGTGATAACTACACTAAAGCGTAGTTCGAATTATTTGTGAAAGATATGGGAAAAGTTTTATATATGTCTAAATAATATATTTTTATGAATAGACGATTTCTAAATAAAAAACACAGATAGAAAGAGTCGATACCATGCATACAAATAAAATGCTGTTAACCCTATTTAATAAAATATTAGCATAAACAAAATGAACATAATTGAGACATGGGATTTATATTTTCAACCAGAGGAATACAATTACTATAATAAAAATATAGAGTTAATACATGAAATAAAAAAAAGATTAAAAATAAAAAAGAATGAAGTAATGTATTCATATGAAATAAGTGAGGAGGAACTTATTAATCTTACTGGAGAAGAAGCATATCTGGCAGATCCCGAGAATATATTGAAATGCGTTGCCTGTGCAATATCTGAAACGGTTTTTGATGCCGGCGTGGTGCCAAGCCATGTTACAGTTAGGGTTATTGATTCTAAACGAGCTTTAAAGGTTGAAGATGGTCTTAAGGCGGATCAAATCCAGAAAATGGTTCAGTTTACTGGCACTGTTTGTAGAGTAGGCTCTAAAAAGCCATATATAGCCCGCTTGTTCTTTGAATGCAATAAATGCAAAGAACGCATCTTCCAAAACATAGTGGATAATATATATAAGCCACCCAGACGCTGCGTAGGAGGATGCAAATCAAAAAGCTTTACTCCTCTTTTCGATTCCCAGGGAATGATGTGTAGAGACTACCAAGAAATAAAAATTCAAGATTTTTACGCCGGAGCAGGCCGTATACCAATTATGATAGACTGTATTCTTATGGATGATCTCGTAGGAATAGTAGTTCCAGGTGATGTTGTTAGGGTTACAGGAATTGTAAAGGTGAAAAAAGATGGAAAAACAAAGGATTCACTTTACAAGCTTTCAATTATGGCCAATTCACTTCAGCTCCTTAAAAATAGAAATTGTGTTTCCGGTGAGATTGGATCCCACTGCTTTGAAGAATTCAAAAAGATAGCTAAGACACCAAATTTATTTCCTATTCTTATAAATTCCATTTTTCCAGAAATTTTTGGAAATGAATTAGTCAAAGCAGGAATCCTTCTTTCACTTTTTGGAGGTACTAAGAAAACGGTTGGTGAATCATATGTTAGACCAGAAATACATGTTTTATTAGTAGGTGATCCAGGATTAGGGAAAAGTAAAATTCTATTGGCAGCATCATCTATCCTTCCAAAGAGCACATATGTGGCAGGTTCATTCACATCTACCGCTGGATTAACTATCTCTTTAACCCATGATGGAGGTGACTATGTTGCAGATGCAGGTGCTTTGGTAGTTTCAGACAATGGTGTGTGCTGCATTGATGAATTTGACAAGATTGCAAATCAGCACGCACTTTTTGAAGTTATGGAAGAACAATGTGTTACTGTTGCCAAGGGCGGTGTTGTGTGCACTGTCCCAGCCCGTACGACTGTCATTGCAGCCTCTAATCCTAAGAAGGGCCATTTTATACGAACAAAAGGATTTAAAGAAAATGTAAGTTTTGATGATGCGCTTCTTTCCCGCTTTGATTTGATTTACGTTATGCTGGACTCTCCTGAACAAAATTTTAAACTTTCAAATTTTATTTTAAAAAAAGAAGAAGAATTTATAGGAGATAATTCATTGCTTAATTTTATCAGAGAGGATAAATTTATTCTTGGACTTCAAAGTACACAAATTTTGAATATAGATTCAGTTAGGAGATATATAGCTTATGCTAGAGGATATGTTTTTCCAGTGCTATCTGAGCATGCTAAGAAGACTTTACAAGATTTTTATTTGGAGATGCGGCGAACTGAAAATGTAACAACAAGAGATCTGGAGGCACTAATAAGACTCACAGAAGCTAAAGCTAAGACAGAGCTTAGAAGCATAGCATCAACTAAGGATGCCGAGTTCATTATCACATTGTATAAGAAAAGTTTGTTTAAAGACATTGTTTCAAAAAAAAGGAAATCCAAGAATTTTATTGAATATTTTAAAGAGAAAATGGAAGATAAAGATATCGTATCGGTGGATGAATTAAAGAAAATAATACAAGAGTATGGAGATGGAAAACCGTGCTTGGAAATGATTGATATGCTTAATAATAAAGGATATTTGATAAAAAGGGGGAGTAATATTTATAAAGTCAATAAGACAATGTAATATAGAAGGAGATATAATAATTAAAAAATATGAAACGGGATAAAGCTGAGTATTATTTAACCCTGATATAGGGGTTATCGCGTTGTATTATTTTGATTTCTTTTTTTTTTATGCAAAGCATTCTTACTATCCTCAAATCTTTTTATTAATTCTTTAATTTAATTATTTGTTTGCATGTCATCCTCCAATAAACTTTAATGAATTTGTCTCTAATTTAATATGATGGTTCGGATATATTCCTTGATAATTAGTGTAATGTTAACTTCTTATAAGTAACCTTTGTGACACATCATCACTATCTATCCCAAGTCTCATAACATAAGGTATATTTTAGAATTGGTTTTATAGTATTTACCTTTCAATTAGCTGGAGATTATTACAATTTGTTATCAATTTCAACCGTAATTATTTCATTTTTATTGTAAGTTATATATTTGATTGATTATGTTGTTCTTATTTCAATGTTTAACAGTTATTTCAGCAGTATTAAATTAATAATATAATTTATTTTTTTCATATTTCTTAGGTTATAATTCTTTGTTTTATCAATGTCTAAATATAATAAAAATTAAGTTTAACCGAATTAATAAGAAAGTTATTTAAATTTTACTAATTTTCTTGTCAACTAATAAATAAATTTGTTTCATTTTGATCTTATTTATTAAAAATTTGTATTATGCACTATTCAATGAATCAGATTCTTCCTTCGACAATTTTCACAAACAAACCAACCTTGTGTTATAGCATGGCCATACCTTACACAGGCTTTACTTCAGGACAATAAATAATTATTAATATATTGCTTAACACGCTTTATTTAAACAGGATCTTTTATGATCCTTGGCTATACTTTAGAGGCTATTTTTATATATGGAATAAAATACTTGACCTAGTGCAGAAACTGTCTCAATTGAGACAATCTTTTCTCCTTAAATATTTATTTTGCTGTTAATCAAAGCCCATACCGTCTATAGGAGCCTGATCGATTTTAAGCAAGGCAGAGTATAAAATACTTTATGTTTCAAGCAGATGCACTTTTATAATACTTGTGTTTATATCCATATAAAGCTGTACAATTGACTTATCCGAAGCAACAGACATTCCAATATAAGCGGAATGTTTGCGTGTCACCTTGGCTTAATCCAAGCTCGAGTCTGTTTTTATATTTTCAATTTCTTTTGTTTCTCCAAATGCGCCTCTTTTGCTCTAGATAGAGCTCAGGATATTTTCTTGAGATGCCAATTTGGCAATGGGTGCACTAACTAATAAATGTGTAAAACCTAATGGCTTTTTAACTAGGCTCTAAAACGTCCACCTTTGAAGAGGAATGAAGAAGATTGTAGGTTTACCATCTACAAAACACAAATACATTGATAGACTATTCCGGATTCGAATTCCAAGTTTGGACTTGTTTAGCAACTTCTGACACCCAAAACTACTAGTAAGTTCTAGTTTAACATCATTTCATCCATATTCTTCTAAAATAATTTTATATATAATAAATATCCCCAATGATAGAATGCTCTCTTTTTGGAGCATGCAAATCAGTTAAAAGGTTGGAAGATTATTTTGTTAAACAAAATTATAGAAAATCTGAATTTGAGTACCAGGAGTTGATATATAAGGATGAAAAATCTGAATATATTCTACAGATGACTACTCCTATTAAGATAGTTTATAAAGGATCTCCTGATCTTAATAAAACACGAATTGCTGTGTGCCGTAGAATAATCGAATGTACTCTTCTAAATGAATGCAGCATAGAAACTTTTTTTGATATCTTGGGAATGAAAAAAATAAAAGATTCGAAGATTTGTGGAATCAAATTTACTAAAAATGATATTGCAGTTGAAATTGTGAAAAAAAACAAAGACGAGAATTTATTTTTAATACAAGCAAGCACGATCAAAAATAACATAAAAGAAGGCGAGAAGAGAATCGAAGATTTTAAACTAGAAATAAATAGAATGGTTGCACTGGTTAAACCACAACTCTCGATTTTTAATTAAATTTCTATGCAATCAGAAATAACTTTATAAGATTTTCTTGTAAATAAATATTCAAAATCAGTTTCATGATATTTATTATTAACACTAGGTCTAGGTTTCTTTTTAGTTATCAATAACCTTTTGTATCTTGGTTCCATTGTAAACCTCATTGCATCATCTGGCTTAATGTATCTTGTTAATATCTTTTGTATTTCTATTGTGTTTCCATCCCGAATTAATCCTTTTAAAACTTCTCTTTCTTTAAAAAATTCAAAGAAATGAAAGAAAAAATTGTTCGTATTGTCTACATTAATTGTATTATTAAACATCAATGTTTCCTTATTGCCAATGACCCAGTTCTTTCCGATATCGAATGTATTTCTTAACATAAATAATTCTGATATCTTAAAAGCAATGTCGTTTTCTTTGTTTCCAAAGTGTGGCAAAAGTTTCTCCAAATTGGAAAAACATGATTTATAAATTCTAAGATTTAACTGTTTGCGAAGCAAATTTGTGTCTTCAATATTTAGAAAATTTTCTATTTGATCCGAAGAGAGTATATCAAACAAGCCGGGAGATTCATATGTGGGATCAAATAGCATTTGATGTATTTCTTGTTGAAGTATTTCTTGTTTATTTTTGCTAAGAAGAGTAAGAATCGGAGATTTTAATTGGGAAATTTTAAAGTGTTTGTGAATTGTTTTTGGTGGGATAAGTGGTGGTGGCTGTATGTAAGCTAGTAACCGATAAGTTATGGAAAGAAGGGTATGGTTGGTGAATTTGCTAAGGCATTCGATCAGTAATTTAGATATTTTGTTATGGTGGTTAGGGTGATCTGTCAGAAATTCCTTGCAGTATATGTAAAAAGTTTCATAGTCCGAAAGATCGGGGTGATTGGGATTTATTTCAGAAAACTTGTAAATATGATGATTCATTGGGGCTACGACAAAATATTAAGTTTACAAAAGGAAAACCAACAACCATAATTAAAATAACTATGAAATTTTTATTTTTCCGAATTAAAATAAAGGAATTATAAAAGATTTAACGATAAAGATAGAATACACATAAATGGTAATCTTGTCAGTTAATTCTTGTTTTTGTTTAAATAATTCCACTTATATCCTGCACTAGCCTGTGCACTAAATTCGGACCAAAATATGATTATTAAGTCATACGGAATGAAATGGCGAGATTTTCATATTTAAATAAAAAATTGTGATATTATAAAAGTTTATTTGTTTAAAAATTTATAAGCTAAATAAACAGAATGTCGATTGACTTGATTTATACTAATAAAAAAAATATTTATGTCAATCATTTATAATCCAAAATAAACAGCATAGTCTTTAAAGCAAAGTATCAAATGATTTTTTTAGAATATTATAACAAAAGTCAATAAATAACTTTTTTATTTCTTTTCCTAATAGAAGAGTGTTTAATTCTTATTATTCAAAAATTAAAGCATATTTGATGCACTGCTGTTACACAAATATACTTTGATTTTATTTTCTTAAACATATATTCGACTTTTAATTTATATAATATAAAAAATAAAATTAGTGTATCAAAGATAGAAAAACAAAAAGTATTTATTGCGATATAATTTTGTAGTTTAATTATTACTTAAAAATTCTTATAATTCGAAAAAAATTTATGTGCCAAATTTAAAGAGATTTGAAGTAGAGTTGGAATCATGAAAAAAGTATTTTATAGTATGCTTACAAAAAATAATATGAAAATAAGGTGTGGGATAATATCGGGAATACTGGATTTTCATTTTTTTACCGTAAAAATTCTGATTTTATTTAACTCTAATGAATTTATGTATTAAAACAGTGGCCACATAATATTTGTGCCAACAAACACCCGGATTATTGTCACTTATTTAATATAAATTTTGTATACTAAAATATGCTTTGCTTCATTTATAATAAAGGGCGAGATAATGTTTAAAAATAGAAAATAAGTATGCATATATATAATTAATAAATATTCATTATTTTTTTTAAATAAAAACAATCTAGTTTTATATAAATGAGGATTATATTTAATAGTATTACCTTTGATATTATTTTCCTTTGACCTGCAGTAGACATCCAGTTCCGCTAGCTTTCATTAGAGCGTCGACTGCTTTCTCAACAACATCGATCGCTTCCAATCCATCCTCAATACTTCTTTAATGATCCAGAAAGATGGTTTCGAGCGTCTTTTTAAGCACAGTTGATTGGGTATATGCTTCTATTTGGGGTGTAATCCCGAGCTTTTTTAGATAGCTTCTGTGGTATTTAGTGACAATACCTTCCCATGTTAACACATATGGTAGTATCTTAGTTTTTGCTTTATATAGTATTCAAGCTCGTTTGCAAGGAGGTCATATTTTCTTTTTTTTTCCAACCTCAACTTGCTGCAGGTTATCCTGGCTCGTGATATGATCTCAACTAAGATGACCATATTTTCTCTATTATCGTAAATAAATATATCAGGTCGATTATGCTTGACTAGGATATCAGTTCTAATCCTAGTATCGACTCTGATCTCAGCCAGATCATTTTCAGCGATCTCTTGGACTGAGTGGTTTCTGGGTTTATTTGTTTTCTTGAAGCCGTATTTATTCATTAATAAGAGGTGGATGAATCTTAACACCTCATTATGCCTTCGGGTATAATCATGGCCAAGTATTCAATTACATTCTGTTGCTAGGTGATCTATAGTTTTTTTTTGCCTGGCCACAATGCTAGCATGAAGAACCGGTTTCTCCCCAGAAAACATTTCTGTCTTAGATGTAACAATATAGTGCTTCAGCACGTGGGTTATTATTCCCATGTGTCATCCAAGTGGAAGAGTCTTTTAAATTAATATGCTCATTTAAGCGCGCTCTATACAGTTTCTCATGTAGTTTTTTATTATTAATCCTGCTGTATAGTGAGTCCACGCTGAGCATTTATAACACTCTTTACAGAGACTTCTTCCAGAGAGTATCTCAACCTGATATAGTGTTTGATGAGAGACAAATGTGTTTTTTCTTGCTTCTCAACTTTTAGGATAGTTGCTCTTTTGGATGATATATTTTTGTGGATATTCATTATAATTAATATAAAACCATATTACTTGAGTACATATTGGGGATGACATAGACGTAAGAGATCGAGTAGAAGAGACTATGTGGTGAAGCGAGTGCCACTGGATGCCATATAAAAGAAAGACAAAGAATAAGACAGCACTAGCCCTTTAAATATAAAAATACTAACTTTGATGCATTATAAATTTTCAGGTAAATCTAATAATAATAATAAATTAAATAATATCAGTTATAAAAAAGCATTAATAACTTAAATCTTTTATGTTTAAGGGATAATTATTTTAAATTAGATCAATTAAATATCATAGTTAAGGATATTGAATTAATGGCTAATCATTGAATTAAGACATATAAGGGATTAAATAAAAAACTAAATTTTTATTATCAGTATCGTAGATGATAATAACAAAAGGATGCATAATTACAATAAAAATTAATAGTAAAGAAGAATTATAATATATTATTATAATTAATATATCATTTATAATAGTGAAGTGATAAACAAATAAAAAGCAGATGACGGTGTTGTATAATTTAAATATCAACATGATACTATTTTTACAGGTCATATTTGTTGATAAAGATAGCGGTAATTATAAAAGAAGGCATAATTAAGTGAATCTTATTAAATAAACGAAAAAAAAGATAAAAAAATATTAGAGTTAGCAGAAAGAAGGTAGCTTATATACTTATTTTATTTCTATATTTATTTAATATATCTAGGTTGGTGATGAATGCTTCTTTTATTTCATTATATTTAGTGAGGCTCAGCATTTTTTACATTTGCAAATTTTCCTATTGCCTCCTTGGCTATAATTGATGCTTCAATATTACTCCTTCTTTGTTCAAAAATATAATTTAAGAGTTTTTATTTTAAACAGTGGATTATGTATATGTATCGGGTTAGGCTACCGTGTTATATTCATTCATTTAATTATTTAATATTTACGCCATTTTAAGTTAAAAGATATAAAATACTTCAATTATTTATCTTAAAGGTGAAGAATAGTTCAATAGTAAGCAAGTAAATTTTCTCCTTTTCTATATATTAGCAATTCATATACTGGCTTGTAAAATATACATCAACAATGTCTCATTGTTTCTCTTGTCGTAAATAATAAATCCGGTCGGTTACGGTTTACTAAAATATCGATTTTTTTCTTATATAAATACTATCTCAGCAGTTTCGTGACTACTATTAAGAACTAAATAGTTTGTACGTTTTAAAATTATCCGAATTTATTAATAAGTGAGATATACAATCAAATTTAACAATTTATTTGCACATATTTTATTATAAATTTTCTTATCGGCAAATTATCAGTGAGTTATGTTTTCAAGCAACTTTATTAGATAATCACAATACAAACAATGTTTATCGATTATATAGTCCCATATCATATCAATACTTTATTTTTATAATCATTGGTTAATTTCTATTATAGATAATATCAATTTATGTTTTAATTGATAAATAAAATTATATATTCAATTTAAATTATTTGATTCATGAAATCAAATGTAATTCTTTGGTTCTTCTTTTTCATTAAAGTTGTATTTTCCAATAATACTGAAAAACCAATAGTTCGAGGAATTTTAATATTAGAATCCTATGGTTGGTCTAAAAACATCGATGGATTAAAGTCATTGATCAACAAAGAATTAGTACGTTCTCGTATGAAAACAGGCATGAAACGAAGAATAATTCTACTTAAGGAGATAAAAAACAATATTGATAGATCACCTCATAATACAAATAGCTATTTTCTTGTTAAATTTAATAACCCAAATAAGGAATTTCGAATAGAAGACGATGCTATATTTCAAATTATGAAAAAAAAAGATAGCAATATAGATGGCAGGGTGTTATCATTAGGATTGGTATTTGGAAGAAAGGTATTTTATTTGAACAGTTTAGGAATAAAACCAGGAATCGAATATTATTTTCAAGTGGATGCCATACAATCAAAAGGTAGAGAAAAACAAAAAGTCACATTAGTTACTGATTCCATTATGAGCAATGGAATCGATCAAATATATTTTAGTCCGGATTTATGATACCAGTAAATTTTATTAAAAAGTCGTCTTATTTTTTACTTATGAATTTTATCAAATATAACTATAGCTAAATTTTATTAAAAAGGAGTTTGCGGTTTAAATGTCTATTTCTGTTAACTGAACCAAATTTTATTATCATAACGAACTCTTATTTATTTAAAAAAATAAAAAGTAGAATGAACATTTTAATATATTATGCATAATCGATGTTTGAAAAAGATAACATGTATTTTTCTAATTTTATTTTAAATCTGTTTATTATAAAGTTGGGACTCGGATATATTTATTATATAAATTCATTTAAACAATATCTTTTACGATTTAGATTCCTTGGCTATACTTTAGAAACTCTTTTTTTATATGGAATAATCTGTGAGGTTCTTAACCCAGTGCAGTGCTGTCTTAATTGAGACAATCCTTTCCCATTAGGTGCTCATAATACCGTCTATCAGAGACGCATTGCCCTTGCAAGTGGGCAGGGTACCTGTATCCCGCTAATTTTTGCCGTAAACCAGGGCATTTATATCATCCTAGTGTTGCCCGTAAGTGTCCGTATAAAGCATGCAGATGATATTATTGAAGACCACTTGTTGCAAACATTCTAATATAAGCGAAACGTCTGCGGGTTGCCTTGATTTAATTTAGACGCAGGTCTGTTTTTATGTTTTCACATTCTGTTGTTTTCCAGATTTGCTTCCTTTGGTTCAAATCAAGCTCAGAATATTTTTGTGAGTTGTCAATTTGGCATGTATTAACCAATAAATGTGTGAAACTTAATAACTAATCTTTTTTCTGAGGAGAAATGAAGAAAATTGGTAACTTAGTCATCTGCTAAGCACGCACATGGATCGAGAGTTTTTGACTCATATTCCAAGCTTGCACTTGTTCAGCAGCTTCTGACACCCGAAATCACTAGTAAGTTCTGTCCTATTTTAATGACCTTTCGGATGAGTAGGTATATAAATATATTTTTTATTAAAAACGTATTTAATTTGTTAATTATCAAATCTACATTTAGAATTGCCATATACTTTAAGCTTTTTCTAAAATTAGTATATCATCAGCAATTCCTAAAAAATATTATTCGTAATATTAAAATTAGATTATAAATAATTAAAAAGATGTATTATAAAAAATATTTTAATAATAGCAACTTTTATATAACAATTTTAGCAAAGCCTGTTTAAATTGCTGGGCATTTTTAAAAGATAAACCGCCTTTTTAATTCAATATTATTAATAATTAATTTCTATTTAGAATTTAACTTTCTTCTTTTATTATATAAAATTTTATTCAATCAATGATAGCATTTATTTAAGGGTTAATGCTATGTATTATTCCTTATCTTTCTTTTGTATGGTCTGTGGCTGGCATCCTGTGGCACTTGCTTCTCCGAATCTTTTTACAGCATCTTCTACTCGGTATCAATGATAGCAAAAAAATAATATATAATATTAATATACTTTAGAAAAGGCCAATCAATAAATATAGAAAATATTTTATCTAATAGCTAGGTTTATTTAATCTTCATTTAGATTCTCTTCAGAAACATAATAAACACCTATTTTTTCTCCATTTCCATTTAATTCAATTATATGCTCATCATTTTCAAATCTCGGATATTCTAAGGTTGTGTTTGGTGGTGCTTTAACAGCAAGCACAAGCTTGTTTTTGACAGTTGTTAACTTCGCCAAATCTTTATATGTTATATATGCATGTTCTAAATTTTTTTCTTGAGCTGCCATTTCGTTTATATCATTATTCAATGATGATATTTCATCGTCCAGTTTCTCCTCAATTTCTTTTAATTTTTTGATTTTGTTGTCCAATGACATCAATCGACTTCCAATTTGTGATTTAATGACATCCCATTCAAAATTATTTTCATTAATACGCCGTTGATTATTAAATATGTCCTTCTCCAATTTTCCGCCCACTCCGTCTAAATAAGATACATCGCCAATCCAGCATGCATTATTTGGAGACACTTTTTTCAGTAATCCCAACCCATTTAGTATGTTTGTTATGTCATATATTCGTCTTTTGCTTACACCGAGTACGTCAGCAGCCTGGTTTAAATCCACACAGCCATTACTTGAACCTTTTATGATATCAAGAAATTTTCCTGTTAATGTATACAAAGAATTATCAGATCGACTACTTGGTATTTTATCTGATACTGGATCATAATTCATTCTTGGGTTAGAATATGAAAAAATACTCATTTTTGATAATTTCGAGTTTTTAATGAATAAATTTATAAAACAAGAATTTGATAAATTATAAATCAAGATATTAATCATATCAATAACATGACATAACACATATAAACTATTTTAAATATTTACTCATTCTATATCATCTTTCTCTTGGATTATCATTTTCTTAATAATTACAATTATATCTATTTTATTATTAATATATCCGTTATTGTATTTATTAAATTTTAATCACTACATGAACAACTAATACATAGGATTTCTATCCATAGTAATATATTTTTTCATTCGTTTGCAAAGTTATTGAAATATCACCGTATCAAATAACATGTTTGTATAAAACTTTTTAATACAACCCAAACCATTTATTTCCCCCAATTAAATCTATAAAATTTGTTATTCATTTATAATTGATGAAATAACTATTTTGCTAATAATTATTTGTTTTAATATTTTATATTCTCAAAATAGTATTTATTTATTACATTACTCTATTTTCACCTCAATATGATCATATATTTTTATAATTCAATTTATTTTTGATTTAGATTAACTATATTAATCCATATGCACTTATATTACTATGATTAATAGAATTTTCAAATATATATTGTACACTCCTGCTAGTCTTTTCAATTATATTGGATTCTATTATATATAAATTCATTTATTAATCAACAAGATATTCAATAATATTATATTTTCATATATTTACATATCCACCTTGTTGAATAAAATATTTCCATCAGAGCTTATCTCACTGATGTTCTGATTATTTCAAATTTTATAAATAGAAATATAACCAATTTTAATTAAAAATCTTTTGATTGGGACTATATTATAAAAAGTATTAAATACCAATTATCTAAAAGCTACTCGAGATATGCATTACAAGTATTTACTATTTAATCTAAACATACGCATTTTATTTAATTCAATAATTATACGATTAAGTATATTATTTATAAAAAAATAAATCATATATTTTATTGGATGGAAATAATTTATTAATAAAGCATCTAGTCTATTTTACATTTTAAACTATATATCAATATTACTTTTATTTTTCACATTTAACCAACGAGTCTTATTTATTATATTTTCTACAAAGTACATTAATCCTTTTCTTATTTTAAAAACTTTCTATTAATTACTATCGTGTTTGATATAAACAACGAAATATATTTGATAAATAAACTTCTTATATTTTGATTGAATATAAATATATACATCTCATTTTATTATCACTATTTTTTAAATTCCCATCACGGTGTTTAATACATGAAGGTTGTGTAATATTAACTCTACGAAGATGTAAGTTAAATTTTTACTTGCATTTGTCTATATTTCTCTTTTCCAAACTTTTATTCTTGTTTTCCTATTCAAGGAATGCCTCAACATATCGCTGTAGATGTTTTGCATTTGTTAGTTATTTATCAATATCATTGAAATCAAATCTGTTTTTTTGCAGATACACTTATATTATTAAAATAATAAATTTTCAGTTTTTATAATAAAATCAAAGATATATTTGCTCATTTTTTATATATTAAAACATCGCTTTCATATAAATATTGATTAGAACGATTTATTTTCCAACCGAATATATTTATATCAATTAGCTATTAATACGTATAAACTTTACATACAATCCATAAATAAAGAAAACATAATAAAACGGATTAGTTATTAATATATACTATAATATAGTATTAGTTTTATTAAAAAAATTTATATATTGAACTCATTTTTTTGACAAATAGTAATCAAAACAATTATAATACTTTTCGCTATTTGAGATATTTCATTTTTTCAGTCTCTTTTTAAACATCTCTTCTGGTTAAAAACATAAATTAAATTATGGTATAATAAATATAGAATGATTGCTAAAAGGATTTTTAAGTTAATTTGTCGAATGATACAAAATAGTATTAAATTTTTTTAAAAAAATAATTTCTCTTATAAACACGATCTTATGATTTATATTTTAAACGTATAAAAGGATTGTTTATTTAATAAAAAAATGTTTGGCATTAGTCCTGTTTAATAATCTACCCTTGGAAATCAATTTCACTTGATTCTTTAATCATCCTTATTGCCTTTCTATTTCTATCTTTCAGATAAACTTCTATGATTCCTATATTCTAGCAAGATCGTCTCAAGATTTTTTTCAATACTTTCAATTAAGTGTGAGTAGCTTCTTTTGTAAGAATTATATTTAGCTCTTTAATAACTATATATTCCAATGTACAGAATAATGTATTATTTCATCTCGATTATGTATAGCAACTTAAGCTTATTAGACATAAAAATATTATTTTCTTTTTTTCTCTGTTTTTAACTTCAAAAATTACCTTGATCGATCAAGTTAACTCAAATTGTATTTCTCTTTCATACCATATATGTTGATATATTGTTACTTACTAAATTATCGATTCTTATCTTGGTATCTGCCAAATTTCTGCTTATTTATCTCCCATAGATTCTTAGACAAAATTAAATCTGTTTTTATAAGCTAATTTTTCATAAAAAGGTGAATGCAAATGAAGACTTTATTATGTCTATAAGTGTATTCATAACCAAAAATTCACTCATACCTGTTACTAAATTATAAATAGTATTGTTGGCATTGCAAAGCATCATTCTACAAAAAAATATTTTTATTTAAGATATAGTAATAAATTGTTTCGGCAAATAATAGTTATTTCCGTATTTTATCCAAATAGAAATTCCTTTAAGCTAATACGCTCTTTAGGTCTGACTCTATATAAGATTTTGAGTGATAATTTTTATTAATCTTGTTATATAATGATGAATGTTCAATAGACTCGTTTCTATGATATCTTGGATAGAGTATTTCATACTCAAATGCTTGTTGAGCAATTGAAAAATGAGTCTTGTTTTGCTATTCAACTTTTAACATCACTGCTCTTCCTGATGAATTGTTTTTGTGTTTATTCATAGCTTCGAAGAGTTTTAAATGTATTCATTTTCATCTCTGCAATATGAAAATCTCTTCCCATTTCTGTTTGGGGGATAAGATAGAGATAATTTATATTACTAAATATTTTATTATGTATAAATTTACCTATTGGCTTTGAATATACGATCTATGGTAACACACCCATTCATTTCACACATTTTTAGATAAAGAGTGCATGCAATAATTAAGAATTATAATATTTGTATAAAATTTTTAAGAGAAATAGCAATTAACTTAAATGAGTATACCTTATGGTATGGTACCTTAAGCATGCAAGATATCTCTAACTTTACGTTAAACATAAAATAAATAAATAAAACATTTTATTATTCAGTATAAAGATATTTATAATCCCCCTTCAAAAAATCGTCTCGTTTCGAATACTCACCATTAGAAGTAAATTTTAATTTAATGGCCAGTGATGCCCCCAGCATCAATTGATCATCCCTCGTACCTTCATTTACTAAAGGTACATCGCGTAGATATATGGGCTCCTTTAAAAATTTGAGATATTTTATTTGGTAAATGGATGTTCCAATACAAACTTGCATAGCAAGCTTTTCTTCGAACATACGCTTTAACAGCGGGCATCTGCTCTGCACTGACATATTAGATGCCAACTTTATACGGTTAGCACACCTATTAAGATGGCTGTATGTATCATGCATAACCTCATCAAAGCCTCCTTGTAATTTTATGGACATATATCTGATGAATCTCGTGCCTTCTACAATTTCTATGCTGGCCTCAATTTTTGACTCCTGCAATATTTTTATTTTTTCTTTTTCATCGTCAGGCAGATTTGAATGTTCACACGAAAATTCACCTATCTTATTGACATTTACAAGAAACAGGTCAGGTGTATCAAAAGTAAAACAAAGAAGTGTAGAAGGAAGAAATATTAGTAAACCTTCTATCTTGGTGTTTTCGAAAAAGTGCTTGGAAATTGCAAGGCCAATTGCTTTATTAACAGAAAAAGGTTCAATTATCAATAAATAATTAACACTACTGGGTGGTTTATATACATTTAAAAGATATTCGTTATTATATGTTCCAATATTTTCTGAGTCTATTATTGTGAACAACTCTTCATTCTCAATTTTTATTATAAAAACATCCTCCATAGGGGCAGAGGATGGTGTTAAGTATAAATTACAAGAAATGATAAGGATTAGATTGATATCAAATACATAGATAAACTAAAACATAAATACATATAGATAAATATGACATCACATCAGAATAATAATATATCACATATGAGAAATCATACATTATCACAGTTTATGAAATATATTTTCAATAATAATTTATAAGCAATAAAATTTAAAAATTGGCTTAATAGTGTTAAAATCATATTTAATTAAAGAGAGGAATTAGCTAAAGAGAATTTATTTGATTCAAAATACAATGTTAAATAATTACTTTGTAAGACGTAAAGAAAATACATTAACAAACCAATAACAGCTTTTCTAAATGAATAGTTATTCAATATATCAAATTACATCCTAACCATCATCATATTCGCTAAGTATCTCAATATGTTATTTAATTGCATTTTTCGATATATTCCATTACATTTAATAAATATTTCTATATTTCTTCATATATTTATTTTTTCCTTGTGTATAATTAATCTTTCAGTTCTTTTTAATAGTGGTTTATTTTGGAGTATAATTGATCATCTAATATTTAAAAATTATAACCAGCCAATCTTCTATAGTTATTCGTTTTACTAATGCATATTATATATAAAGACTACCCTTGACGATTTTTCACTTCTATTTCGATTTGATGCTAAATATTTCTTGTTTGTATAATACACCTTGCATAGACCACTCTGTATTCAACACAGTCTATTATATTTTCGATAAATATATAGGATTCATCAATTAACTATTACGGTATAATCACTGGCTTTATGAAAGGATAATAAATTAATATTCGCACAATTAGAATAATAAATATACTTTATAAATGTATAAATCAAAAATTAGTGATTTATATTAGCATATATTTGCATTTTTTTAAAAAAATATATTTTATTTTTCATTATCAAATTTTTTAAAAAAGAATTCAATCATTGGCAGCTATTTCAATAACATTTAATTTTTATACATAACTGAATTTAATTAATTAATGTTGTGTTATTCTTTGTCTTTTTTTTCTATGGCCTGCGGTTGGCAATCCAATATTACTCGCTTCTCCAAATCCCTGTACTCAATCTCTTGCGTCCATCTCATCCCCAATACTTCTTTTCTACTCGAATGATATATTTTCAAGAGTTTTCTTCAATACGGTGGATTGGATGTATTGCCTCTATCGTAGAAGTTATATTTGATTCTTTTAGATAGTTTTGTGATACTTGGTTACCACATCGTTTCATGTCATAACATAAGGTATTATTTTAGTCTTTGATTTGTATAGCAAGCCTAATTCATTCGCCAATAGGTCGTGTTTCCTCTTCTTCTCTGTTTCAACAATTTGGAGATTATCTTGGCTCGTTATACCAACTTAAACTGATATAATTTCATTCTCCTTCTTATCGTAAATAAATATATCTGATCTGCTATTTTTTACTAGAATATCAGTCCCTATTCTTGTATCAACCCGAATTTCGGCTCTTTCGTTTTCCATGAATTATATTATATAACCAGTATTTTTAAATTCTGTAAGAATTCATAAATGATAAATAAAATCTAGGGGGATAATAATTTAAATTGACAAAAAAGCTATTTTTTAACAAAAATACTCGTTGTTTTTTGTATTTCCTTGTTATAAACACTAAAAATATTATTAAAAATATATTAACGAATCATTTTTTATGTTTTAATTGAATATTGTTTTACAACAACTTTTTATCTAAAAGATACTCAACAAATATATTGATATAAACTATAAAACAAACTCTTTTTTAATTTTTGTAAAAGTTGAATTCTTTTACAATTATTAAGTAATGAAGCCCATTCTTTATGTATGTTCTCTTTATATTTAACACTATTGGACAAGCTTATTAGATAATCGATTGCTTATTTATTACAGATATTATAAAATCAGCCAAATATAGAATTAAAACTATATTGAATATCGTTGAACATACTAATATATTTAGTATATTGATCAAACAATATATATTTTTAATTGATAATATAATATGTGAATGTATTAAACTTTATCTTACACTTAACTCTCTTTTATCTATAATATCAACTTGAATTAACTTAATAACTTGTAATGGATGATTATAATATACATTTATATTCATGTAATGTTTTTTTCTTATTTAATTAATCAAAAAAATTTATTTATTATATCTTAAATTCAAAGGTATATATACATTATGTCGGCTTAATAAAATATAAAATAACGGAAAAGAATACCCCAATGCCACAGAACAATTTCATAGAGGAATATATTAAGAAACATGGAAGACCACTAGACTACGAAATAAAAAAGCAAAAGAAGGAAGCAAGAGAGCCGCATAGGATAGCTATAAAGGCAAGGAAGCTGCACGGATTCAAAGCTAAATTGTTTAATAAAGCACGAAGAAATAAGAAGATTCAGATGAAGAAGAAGCTGAAGGTACTCGATAGCAAGGACGTCAAGACAAATGCAGATACAAATGAAGCTATTCCTCATTATTTAATGGACCGTGAAATACAAGAAAGAGCAAAGGCACTAAATGATCAAATTAAAGAAAGAAGACAAGCGCAGGTAGGGAAATATTCACTCCCTATAGCTAAAGTCAAGGGGGTTCCTGAAGTAGAGGCATTTGGAGTATTACGGACAGGAAAGAAAAATAGTAAACAATGGAAGCGTGTAGTTACCAAGCCATGCTTCGTAGGAGAGGATTTCACAAGGAAACCACCCAAATATGAGCGTTTTATTAGGCCGATGGGGCTTAGAATGAAGAAAGCAAATGTAACTCATCCCGAGCTACAAGCCACGTTTTGTCTTCCAATTATAGGACTAAAAAGGAATCCCCATTCTGAGCTTTATTCTAACTTGGGAGTTTTGTCAAAGGGAACAGTTATAGAAGTTAATGTTAGTGAGCTCGGGATGGTAGCCAAGAATGGAAATGTGGTGTGGGGAAAATATGCACAGATAACGAATAATCCAGAATATGATGGATGTGTGAATGCAATATTATTGATGTGATAATATCGAAATTAAGAATAAAAGCAAGTAATTAAATTTCTTATTATAATACAATTTATATTAAGATATTTACAGTCAAATCAGTCTTCTTCTATTTAAAGAAAGTGTCATTTTAGTTTAATTTTTTATAAATAAAATAAATTCAAATTGATTGTGCTAAATATAATAACTAATATAATTTTTTATCGTTGAAATAGAAATGAAATCTATGAGTATATGACGATTTGTTAAAAATAATAAAAAATTTTTATGTATACAATTCTGCTAATCAAATAATATGAGATTTTAATAGTCAGTTACCCATATTTAAACATTTAATTTTATATTCTTTTAAAAAGATTGCTGAAAAAGGAAAAAGAAACTTGTAAAGGAAATAAAAAAGATAATAAAAATAATGATTAACAGAGAGAAATGAATTTATATTATGTAAGAAATATAAATTAATTTTATATATTACTAACCCTAACTATAGAATCTATATCACAAATGCTTTTGCGATCATACTGACTAGTTAATTTGCTTTACTATATCTATCTTCTTTACTAAAATGAACTGTTCTTTAATACTAAAAATTAAATTTGCATTCATCTTAGATTATTGAATTCATATTTCTCTGATTCCTGTGTTATTGTGACCAAACCTTCTAAAGTTATATTATATGATATAATTTTTATTTGACATTTATAAATAAGTTTAGCCGTTAGTTACTATAAGATTCCTATACATTATTCTTGAATTAAACTTTTCAGATTTAATAATATCAATTCTATTAAACTTCTTATTTCTGCTTTATCATATACAAATAAGTATTGTTGTTAAATCTGCTTTTATTCTAGTATCTATTAAAATTTAAATAATATATTACTTTTAACTTATTTAATTGTGCTTTGAACGTTAATTTTATAACATAAAATATACTCAAACCGGATGATAATAGCTCTGGGTGTAATATGCTGCCAATAAAATATTGTCTGGATTCTAAATATGTCTATCTATTTGTGTGTAGGCATTTAATTTATAATTATCTTTATTCATTTTTTAAAGTGAAGAAGTCGGGTTAGAAATATTTGATGTAAAAGTCGTACAAAATGGTCTTGTGTAAGAGTAAAGAAATCTTATCTGATGATAAAAAAGGGTATGCTAATATGGAAACAAATTCTGTGTTATATAATTCAAAGCAATCGTAAGAGGATGAATTTATAAATTGTATATCTAAAGTATAAGAATTCCGAATAAGCCAGATCCATAGCTTTATATTGATAACTGGTATAATCAAAGTATCCTGGTTTGATATTGGGGTGCCAGAATATACCCGCTTTATTTTTAAGATATACTCTTCGCTTATTTAACTTTTTATTTAAAGGTTAGTGTTGTGTTATTCTTTGTCTTTATTTTCTATGGCCTGCGGTTGGCATCCAGTGGGACTCGCTTCTCCAAATCTTTTATAACCCCTTCTACTCAATCTCTTACATCCATGACATTCTCAATGTGTACTCAAGTTATATGGTTTCAAGCATCTTCATCGATTGGATGTATACCTCTATCGTAGAAATTATATTTAATTTCTTAAGATAATTTCTGCGGTACTTGGTTACCACACCACACCGTCCCATGTCATGAAATAAGGTGTTATTTTAGGTCACTGATTTATAGTGTTATAAATACTCGTTTTAGTTAAATAAATGTTATACCATAAACTTTAAATTTATAAATATAAATTTATTAAAGACTTTGTTTATTTAAGCTTATGTATATTTCGTGAATCCTTTATTATAAAAATAGTTAATAATATTATATTGTTTTGTTTGTTACTCTTCTGGATCTGCTATACCAGTTTCCGTTATAGAAAACATGGCTTCAGACTCGGGTAAACAGGGTGAATCATATATTTTACAGATTCTGACTGATCCTCTTCCTTTTCTTAAATAGAGTCGTGTTGTACTTGCATGCGCCATTATATTTCCTCCTATCGGTTTCTTGGGATCTGCATTGAACATTGATGCGGCTCCATCGACAGTTGCCACAACTTGATTGGTTATTACGACAGCTATTCCGAATTCATCAGCTAATCTCATAAGCATTCTCATAAACTGTCCTAAATGAATTTGTCTAGCACCAAGTTCTCCCCTGCCACTAAAATCTGTCCTATAAAGTGCCGTTGCTGAATCGACAATTAGCAACGCGTAGTTCGATTCTGACATCATTGCAGCTGCTTGTACAAGAAGCTGTGACTGATGATCTGAGTTATATGCCCTGGCAACAGAAATATTTTCCAGCACCTGCTCAGGATCCAGTCCAAAACGTTCTGCAATAGCATGACATCTTTCTGGTCTAAATGTTCCTTCTGTATCAATAAAAAGTGCCTTCCCCCCTGCACCCCCTTGTTCTGGATCCAGCTGACATGTCACAGCAAGTGTATGGCACAACTGCGATTTGCCCGTTCTAAATTCCCCAAACACCTCGGTTATTCCGCCCGATTCAATTCCTCCATTTAGTAATTTGTCGAACTCGGATGAACCTGTTGTAATATATTGAAGCTGAGCCCGTTTTTCGTGATACACAGCTGCAGTGGTAAACCCCATCGGAATTAGCTTTGCTGCCTCTTTTAGAAGTTTGTCCGCCTTGGCATCAGAAAATCCTTTGATATTAATTATTTGCTTTTTGGGTGTAAATGCCAACGATTCGACTGTGTTATATCCAGCTTCGACGAGTTTAGCGATATCGGATGCCGATATTCCAGCATTTTTTAATTCTTCAATAGATATTGGGCCGCTAGTGATTTGTAGATCTTCTTGGTATTCGTCTTCTTCTTCCATTGGGGTATTTTTTTGAAGGAGTTAAGTTTCTTTCTTTGATTGATAATAAATGAAAGAATAAAATTGGAATCACAAATTTTTAATAGCAGATAATTTATATAATATCAATTATTTATACCCCCTTATTTATCCGAAACGACATTAAATTAGGACGAGAACTTACTAGTAGTTTTAGGTTTTAGAAGCTGTCGGACAAGTTCAAACTTGGAATTCAAGTCCAAAACTATCTATCCATGTGTGCTATCTAGAATATCGACTTACCAATTTTCTTCATTCCTCCTCAGAAATGGGAGTTTTAGAGGTCTGTTAAAAAGCCATTAAGTTTTACACATATATAGTATCCATTGCCGTATTGACTACTCACGAAGATATCCTGAGTGCTGTCTAGATCAAAGAAGACGTATATGGAAAACAAAGGAATATGATAAAATTATAACATGCGCCTAGATTCTTCAAAGCCTTGCGCAGACATTCTGCTCAAAATTGGGATGTCTACAGTAGAGTGACTCCGTTTAAATCAGCTTCACGGTTCCATATGGACGCTTAAGATTAAAACTAGGATAGTAAAAATGCCCTGGTTTGATGCCAAAATTACAGAGCTATAGGTTTGCTGCCTTGTTTTCAAGTTCGATCCAGCTCCGATAGACGGTATGAACTTAGACTGACAGCGATATGAGTATTTAAGGGGATAGGACAGCCTCGATTATAATAGTTACTGCATTGGACTAATAATAACTATATTCCATGTATACAAAGAGCCATAGCTAGTAAATCATAAAGTGCGAATGATCTTGTTTAAATAAAGGTTTTTACAATTTATTTATAAATTTATAATGAAGTGATAAAAATATGAAATATTTTGCAGATAAATATTGAAATAAACAATAAATTTAAATTTAGTGACTACAGATTTTATAGATTAAGTGAAATAATATGGCCTTGAAATATCAATCCCCATTTCCTCAAATGCTTTTTCTAAATCACAGAATTGGAGTGTAACTTTCTTTTCCTTTGGAAATTGTTTATCTTTTTGTGCTGCTTTTTGGAATATTTTGTGATACTGAAATGCATTTGTAGCCACATCAGTTATGAATTTCTGAGTCATAAGTGATATCATCTTCTTAACTCGAGGATCATTCTGTTTAACACCCGCTTTCTCAATAAAATGATCAAGAATAACATCCGGTATCAGCGGTGTGAATGTATCCAAGCTCTTAATTAATTTCTTATATGGATCATTTTCCATGGATTCATCTACCATATCTGGTTTATTTAGTGAGTTATCTTCTGTAAACCCATTTTCCTCATTATTATACATTGGGGATAGAATATGAAAATAATAAAAATTCGATTTTAAGATATCATATTTTTATTAAATTAAATTGTAATATGGAAGTATCGACTCTCATATTTAACAGTTTTTATAAACTAGTTTGCATTTATATAATAAATAAATTGTCTTCTGTTTTCAAACTTACTGAAATTGGTTGGTATTAATTCGTTTTCTTTGGGATCTTTTCCTTTTATAGAGTAACTCTCAAATAAGTCTTTAATATAATCAAATGAATAATCAACATCAATCTCTACAGATGTATCATTTGCCATACTGAACACTCTCGAAATCTGGCTCTGAGAAAGACCCTTAGAAGCCTCAACAAGCTGTTTTATTTGCTGTGTATCAAACCCATATTTATGGTTAGATAAGAAACTGTTAATTAATTCTTTTCTTTCATTGGCTTCGGGTACATTTGAAAAAATTTTCAATTCAAATCTTCTAAGAAACGATGGATCAATTTTCTTCTCATAATTAGTAGCTCCTATGATCATCATACAATCTTCGATATTATTATTGGCACCATCAAGAGTACCGAGCAATTCAGATTTCATGTTATTCATATACGCCGCCTCATCTTTGTCACGATCTCCAGTAAAAGCATCTATTTCGTCAATAAATACGAAAGTAGCTTTTCCCTTTTGATTTCTACTTGCCATTCGTATTAATTCTCTGATAAGCTGTTCTGTTTCACCGACATATTTTCTAGCAAGATTTGATGGCTGCACGAAAATAAATCGCACCATTCCATCCATTTTCTTAATTTCTTTGTCAATTTCACTCTTTGTCATAGAACGATATTTCATATCACCATATAGCTTTCGTAACAATTTATGTTTTAAATTTAAATCTAAATAATACACTAATTTTTTTACAAGTAGAGTTTTTCCTGTTCCCGGTGGCCCGTAAAGAAGGAGGTTTTTCTTGACAGGCGACAATTTAGCATGCATCAAATTAATATCTCCAGTCTCTATAATGTATATTATTCTTGTATAATACGCAACCAAATCATCTAATAGTTCTTGTTTTCCATAAAACGGGATACTTTCGAATTTTGATACATCATTTTCAATAATAAAATTCGAATTTAGATCGTTAATTCCAAATTGACCTCGGTTTAAATAAATGATTATTCCCATGGAAAGAACACTTAAGAGTAAGCCAAGCATTTTAAATTTATTAAAACCCGACGGGTTTCGACTTTTTCTGTTATTGACCCCGACTAAACGTTGATACACTAATAATGAAATAAGATCAATTGTAATATCTTCATCTCTCCTTTTTGGTGGGTGTTTGTGGATGTGGTAAAGCGTGGGCTTGTATAACTCCAATATTGCTGGAATTTCTTTGTCATCAATTTTTTGATTATTCATCAGGCTGTCATTTGAAGTTGTTTAATTAAAATTTGAAATTTAATTTATACAAAAGGAAATTAATTAAAATATATGTAAATATTTACCGATGGTATTAAAATTTTAAAAAATTAATTTATTTAATTTACTTATGAAAAAAGAATAAAGGATGGTGTGTAGATAAGTTAAAAGGTTGAAGAAGCAATGAAAAGATTTCGAGTGTGAGTAATGTCGTTATAAATTACAATTGGTAAGGTAAATACGATTAAAATAAATAATCTTTTATTAAACAAATTACTTAAAACGATATTTTATTTACAGAGTTAGTGTTGTGTTATTCTTTAATTTTTTTTCTATGGTCTGCAGTTGGCATCCAGTGACATTCACATCTCCAAATCCTTATACGACCTCTTCTACTTGATCTCTTACGTCCATGTCATCCTCAATGCTTCTTCAGTACTCAAATAATATGGTTTTAAGAGTTTTCTTCAGTACCGTTGATTAGAATTATAATGCTTTATTTAAACGAAATCTTTCACGATTTATGATTCCTTGGTTATACTCCAGAGGCTCTTTTTATATATGGAATAAAATACTTGACTCAGTGCAGTGACTGTTTAATTGAGACAATCTTTTCATCTTAGGTACTCATACCGCTGTTAGTCGAATCCTATACCGTCTATCGGAGCCGGATCGACCTTGCAAGCAAGGCAGTGTACCTGTAGCCCGGTACTTTTGGCATCAAACCAGGGCACTTTTATCATCCTAGTGTCACTCGTAAGCGTCCATATAAGGTCGTGCAGCTGACTTACCCGGAGTCCCCCTACTGCAGACATCACAATATAAGAGGAACGTCTGCGTGTTGCCTTAGTTTAATTCAGGCTCGGGGTCTGTTTTTATATTTCTATATTCATTGTTTTTCCAGATGCGCCTCCTTTATTCTATATAGAGCTCAGGATATTTTCGTGAGTTGTCAATTTGGTAATGGGTGAATTAACTACCATATATGTGTGAAACTTTATGAATTTTAAACAAACCTCTAAAACTCCCACCTCTAAAGAGTAATGAAGAAAATTGGTAAGTTGGCCATCTATAACACACACATGGATAGACAGTTTTGGACTTGAATTCCAAGTTCGTACTCGTTCAGCAGCTCCTTACACCCGAAACTACTAGTAAATTCTCGTCCTAGTTTAACGTCATTTCTGACGAAGAGGTATAATTAATATTAAAAAATATATATTAGTTTCACCAATATTGTATTATAGTAAAATTCTTACAGATAATCTCATATTATAACCTTATTAACAATAAAAACAGTAATAAATCAAGAGAATATTTATTTAAATAATACTTATATTAACTAAAAATAGTAAACTTCATATTATGAAGATTCAATTTACAGTGTTCCAAAAGAATTCAAAATTATTACTTAAATACTAGAGGAGTATATAAAAACTAAAGACAGAATCGAAATAATAATAATGGCTTAGAGATGCGATTCCAGATAGATACTCACACAATAAACAAAAAGAAACTAAGTAATAAAAAAGAGAATACGCTATTAAATATATTATCAAGATATGTCTTAATAGCGTAATAATTTATAAAGTATTGGGTATGAGTTACTAATAATAGACGAGACATGTTCAAATCACATTATAAGTAAATAAAAATCATACAGTAAGCTAAGTTACCGATATCTTTTCTTAGTAATAAATTTTATTACAAAGAGAATCTCATATATTAAATAACAAATAACATGAGATTGTGTATAATTATTATATATCTACAGTAAGATTAAACGTATAATGAAACATTATCATTTATAAGGAAATATTAAATAATAAAAGAAAAACAAAATATAAAAAAAAGAACTACATTGCATATTTTACAAACATTTTTAGCGTGCGGTATAAAGTTTGTTTATTTAAAAATTTTATTAATAAAATAATTATAAAAACTCATGAATAATATAAGATCCTATATGTCCTATTAAACCCAATGGCCTCTCTTTTAATTCTTTAATTTTTACTTCCTTTGTCATTCCAATGATTTCATCTTTTTCTCTTTTTAACTCATCATATATCGTTCTATTATTAGTAATAATTATAAAATTCTGTTCTACGTCCCTTGTAGCACTTCTGAGATTAAAATTACTTGATCCTATTATAGTGACCGCGTATTCTTCATTAAATGCCCAAATTCCTAAAATTAAAATTACTTACCTTTACAGTGAAAAGTACCTTCTATTTCATTATATTCTCTATATTTAATATGTGGATATTTTTCTAGCATATAAATGGCTGTTGATAAATATGCTTCTCCCACCCATTTATTAAACAATCCCGCATGCTTAAATCGTATTTTATCTGGTCTACCTGTCAATACAGTTATGTTTTTGTCTTTAATAAGCTCCAGATATGCAACAGGAAAGTTTAGATAAGCAGTGGCAATATAAATCTCTTCAAAGCCGTTATTACAAATTTTATCTAATACCTCATATTCATATGTTTCTGTATATGGTCCAATTATTATATCACTTTTCTTAGATGGATAATTTTCATAAATTGTATTGGTGAAAAAGTATCTGTCAAGCATCATACTTGTTATCAAATGGGTAAATTCACTGTCCTTAATTATGAAATATCTAAAATTAAACATCCACTTACCTGTCAAGCCTGTCGCTGAAATATGCCCTGTCTAGATTTGCTCCTGTAATAATTGCCTCGTCATCAAAAGCAAAAATTTTGGAATGAAAAACTCCTGAAAGTTCTTTTAGTGTTCGCGGCATCAGAAAAAAATGCTTAAGATCAAAATAATAAAAAATCTCTTCAATATCGAGTTCGCGTATCTTTTCCAAAAATAACTTGTTTGATTTTCCACGAGAACAATCAAGAATAACAGTTGTTACTTGTCGTCTTAGTTTTCTTTCTTGTATTATTTTAAGAATTTCGATGCATTCGTCATCCATTCCTATGTAAAGACAAATGAGACAAGCTATTTTTGCAGTTTGAAGCTTATTACAAAGGTATGAGTAAAATTCATTGGGTTTAGATATTCGGAGTACTTCGTCTATTTCATAAAATTTAATTTTATCTAATTTTTTGCGTAATTCTATCATTTAAAGGGGATGTCTTAACTCTTAGCACAAATGAAAATTTAAATTAAAATGTATTAAAAATATTATTAATCAAGAAAGTTACTAGTAAATTTGGGTGCCATATTTTATACTCTGATACATACTTGTCATATTAGTTTATATATTTACGTAAATAATGTTAATTGACCCATTCCTTTCATTCATTCTTTAAAATGAGATTATTATTGAGCTAAGTATATTTAAATAAAGGAACAGAGTAAACCAAGTTTATTTGAAAATTAAAAAGGGGCATGCTGGTATAAAAATAGATTCCACGCCAGTATAATCTAAGGCAATTAGTGGAGGATCAATTTATAAATCAAATATTCGTAAGAAGGTAAATTTTGGGAAGTAGACCCACAGCTATATGTAATTAATTAGATGATATCAATGCGAAGATACCTATACCACTTTGCTTCCAATGTCTATTCTGCCTCAATATCATGAAACTCCAATACTAGTTCTCAACTAAATAATTGCTATGTCAAAATTCTTATTAAATTTGATGATTGTTTATTAAGAAATAATATATTTATTAATTTCTTCCTGTCTATAAATTTAATAGGAATTTTGACATAGCAATTATTTAATTGAGAACTAGCATTATAAAATCTTATATTAATACAATTATTCCTTAACTTTATACATTAAACTGATTTTCTTATAAATTTACTTTATTTTAATTTATAATATCATATTTTACAATAATACTAAGTCTAATTAAATATTATATATAATTCAGGAACTCAGTTTCATAACAAAATATTTCCTAATAATACACAGGAATGAAATAAATAATAATTTAAATATATATTTGAAAGATAAGAAAAATAATATGCATCCTATTCTTAGTATTATAAAATATGTTGATAGCAAAGTTAGAGTAACTCGCTTTATTTAAACGTAATCTTTCACGATTTATGATTCCTTAATTATACTCTAAAGGCTCTTTTTATATATGAAATAAAATAGTTGACCCATTACAGAGACCGTCTCAATTGAGACAATCTTTTCCTTTTAAGTACTCATACCGCTGTTAATCACAGCCCATACCGTCTATCGGAGCAAGATCGAACATGTAAGCACGGCAGGGTACCTGTAGCCCGGTACTTTTGGTATCAAACCAGGGCACTTTTACCATCTTAGTGTCACTCGTAAGCATCCATATGGAGCCGTGCAGCTGACTTACCCTGAGTCCCCCTACTGCAGACATCACAATATAAGCGGAGTGTCTGCGTGTTGCTTTGGTTTGATCTAGGCGCGGGGTCTGTTTTTATATTTTCAGATTCTTCATTTCACCAGATAGATGCGCTTACTTTGCTTTAGATAGAGCTCAGGATATTTTCGTGAATTGTAAATTTGATGATGTGTGAAACTTAATGGCTTTTTAACTAACCTCTAAAACTCCCACCTCTGAAAAGGAATAAACAAAATAGGTAAGTTGGCCATCTGCAAAACACACACATCGATAGATAGTTATAAATTCGAATTCAAAGTTTGAACTTATTCAGCAGCTTCTGACACCCAAAACTGCTAGAGTAAATTTTCTACTATTTTAACGTCATTTCGGACGATCTAAAGTTAGAAATATATTCAGATATAACCAAAAAGTATATAATATAATAGATTAAACAAAAGGCACCGATAGTAATAACATATAATTAAACTAAAAGGTTAAATATATCCATGATTAACCAGTTAATTTATTTAAAGGGTTAGTGTTGTGTTATTCTTTGTCTTCCATGATTAATAAATAAATCTTATAAAAATATCGTCACTGTCCTCGCTATAAACATATTTATTAATTCCAACTAGGATAAATCTTATCTAAGTAAAAGATTATCATTTCTCTTACTTTTTTTATTTTTTCTTCTATTAATGAGCATCCCAGGATTACCATTCCAAAGCCTCTCTATCACTTCTACTGTTTATTTCCATTCTATCCTCAATGTTTCGCTTAAGCATTAAATAAATAATGTCTAAGGTTATTTTAAATACTATAAATTTGATCATATCTTAATGGTTGATGCATACTAAACTCTTTTTAGTAAATTCTGTAAGATTTTGCCACTATTTCGTTATATGCCATAACATAATGTATAATTTTAGTTTTTATTTATAAAATAATCTGAGCTTGATAGTTAAACAGTAATACTTTTTTTCTTCGTCTCGATTAATGCAGTTGCTTTAAACCATCTAAATTAAAAAAACATTGAAATACAACAAACATTCAAATAGAATTTCATTAATTAATTTATTCCAATAACACATTTTTTATCCTAGCCAATCTTTATCCCAAGATTATAATACTCATTCCATACATTAATTTAACTCAGGGATACAAACTGTAAAATATATTTATCAATTTTTTCCTTATAATTAATATTATTTCTATTTTAGTTAAATATCAACCTTCTATTATTTCCACCATAAATTATGCAACAATCTTTCTTTCTTTTTTTTTGGACACCCTCATGGAAGAAGCATTCCGCGAAATTGAAGAAAAAGATGGTATTAGATTGACATGGAATCTTTGGCCAGCTGGACCAATGACAACAGATGCTCTGCAAGTTCCAATCGCATGCCTGTATACTCCACGTAAGAATGGAGCACCTGTGCTGGACTATGAGCCAATAAACTGCTCAGGGTGCCGAAGTATACTCAATCCTTATTGCACTATTGACTTTGATCGCAAAGAATGGAGATGTGCATTGTGCGATAAGAGAAGTATTTTGCCAAGCCACTATCAAGACATTACACCCGATATGCTTCCAGCCGAGCTATACGAGCACAACACAACAGTAGAATATGTCTTGGCAACAGAAGCAGAGAGTGATCCTATATTCTTTTTTGTTATCGACACCTGCACTTTTGACGAAGAAAGACACCAGCTGCTTTGTGATGCTCTTGTTGCTACATTAGATACGCTTCCTGATAACAGTATTATAGGATACCTCCATTATGGAACAAATATTGAACTTACTGAAGAAGGAAGATTGACAGAAATAAATTCAGAAAACAGAATAAGAAAGACTTATCTTTTTTCCGGTAAAAAAATTTATACCAAAGAAACATTTCTAGGAGGATCAAAAAATGCTATTTTGGATCCATCAAAATTTTTCGTCCGAAAAAGTGATGCTTTAAGGGAAATATTTCAAGCAATGCCTCGGGATTCATTCCCAGTAATGGATGGTAACCGACAGGTAAGGTGCACAGGATCAGCACTTAGTCTTGCTGCTGCCTTATTGGAATCAAGGTATAACAAGACAGGTGTCAAAATCCTTCTCTTTACACAAGGGCCATGCACTTACGGGCCTGGAACAATTGCATCATTAAATTTAATTCATGAAATACGAAGTCCCGATAAAACCAATTCTCTATACACCAAGTCAGCAAAGGAATTTTATACTACATTAGCACAACGTATGGCTACTAATAATTATAGCTGTGATATTATTGCAGCTACTCTTAATGATGTCGGAATTTATGAAATGAGAGTTCTTACAGATCTTACTTCTGGAATGATAATCATGGCTCAGGATTTTGATAAAGAAATTTATACTACCTCGTGCAGGAAGAACGTGTCTTGTGAAGAAGGTGTTTTGGATCAAGGATTAAATGCCAATATTACAGTAGTAACAAGTAAAAATCTTTCTTTCCTTGGAATTCGAGGCCAGGGATCAAAAGTAGAGGGAGGTTGGAAGATGGGAAGCATAACACTTGGCCAATGTGTGGTGGCAGAATTTATTCCAAAGGAAGGCGTAAATGGGCAAATGGGGTTTATCCAAATCATAACAAGATATCAGAGGAGTGACCGCAAAATAAGACAAAGGGTGACGACATTTGGGCGTATGTTTTGCGAGCAAGAGAAAATTGTCTCCGGTTTTGACCAGGAAGCAGCCTGTGTTTATCAAACACGATCCTTTATGGACCAAGCAGAAGGGGAAATGGATATTGATTTGGTACGGAGGGTTGATCGTACCTTAATACGCTTTCTCAAAAAGTATGCAACTTATCAGAGGGAAGATCCTGGAAGTCTTATTATACCAGAAAGCATGTCTTATTATCCCAATTTCATGTATTTCTTAAGAAGGAGCACTTTAATTCAAACTCTGACTTCGAGTCCTGACGAGACAGCTTATTTTAGAAATTTGGTTTGTAGGTTAGCTACCACGGAGGCTATGACTATGATTGTACCCACTCTTCTTATGTATGATTGCGAAGGTGGTGTATCACCAGTAGAAATGGATGGTAAATCTTTGAGAGACGATGTTGTCCTATTACTCGACACTTTTCATAACGTATTGGTATGGAGGGGATCTGATGTTGTAGAGTGGCTAGCTCAGGGATATGAGAAGGAATATCCTGGTATAGCTTTAGCAGTTACAGAGGCAGAGAAACGAGGCCAAGAATTAGTCAATGCCCGACTACCCACTCCACAATTTGTGGTCTGTGATAGGTTTGGATCTCAAGAGCGTATCTTACTGTCTAGGGTCAATCCATGTCCCACTGCTGGCGTAGTAACAACTGATGACATTGATTTTGACAGTTTTTATAATTGTTTAGCTAAGATTGTAGTTGGTAAATAAAAAAATTATATTTTTTATAATAAAGGGGCTGTCCTATAAAATAAAATATTATTATAAAAATATTGGCGTTAGCTTTAATATTTGTTATAAATATTTCATACTTTAAATTCGATTCTTTTATAATTAATAATTTATTTAATTGCTCTTCAATTCATATTTTATTTCTTTTCCTGTTAATGCAGTAAATGCACACTCCATTGATTTAAAATCATCTTCATCAAAATCGCACTTCCTTTCAACTTCCACCCTCTCAAGCCTTGTCCCATCTGCATGCACTTCAGTGCTTCTAAGCGTAATAAGCGAGGGGTAGCACAGATCACTCATCCATATCTTATGAATGGGAGAGTTCCTACGAGGATCTGAGCAAGGCATATCCTTTCTGTCCTGGATAAGGAAGACGGTATAATCCGGGTGCATCGCTCTAACCTTATCGACAAATTTGATGTCGCGTAGGCGAGCGAGAAGCACAGGGGCAATCCGTACCATCATAATCTTTTTATGGTCCGCCCGTTCTGCAATTTGTACTTTAACAGCAGATACAAGCTGGTCGTCTGATTCAGGGAGAGACGATTTGATAAGTTGTGATATTTTTTGTTCCCGCTGGGTTTGTGTCATTTGAGGGTTCAATTTTTTAAAATATGAAATCTTATTCCAGTAGGGTTAATTCTTAAAGGCATAAAATATTATTATTATACAATGCATAAATATATATAAGATTATTTTGTTTCAAAGCTATACTATTTATTTAAAAAGGAAGTGTTATGTTATTCTTTGTCTTTAAAATTATTATGTAATGCATAAATATATATAAAGTTATTATGTAATGCATAATATAATCAATCATTGTAAATTTTAGTATTATGAAATTCAATCTTCTTCTTAAAATACTATTTACTTGATTAGAAACAAATAGAAAGTATAATAATTAATTATAGAATATATTTTTATTTATTTCATATTTTACTTATCCCTTTAAACTTTTAACTCTCTATTATGACCATATTAAATTTACACTTATTATTCAGTGTATTATAAAGTTTTACTTATCCCTTTTAACAATGACTATATTATCATATTTATAATATAATTGATGATTCCATATCAATTTTATTTAATTTTGTTTTATTACATACACTTTAAATTTATATATTTTATTTAACTGATAATCATAAATTATATTTTATTGACAATTCCCTATCATATTTTATTTAATTTCGTTCTATTATAATTAAGCTCGACTTATAATGTTTACATCACATAGATGTATATGCCATATTTAATATTCTTTCTTATCATTTTTAATAAGCCATAAGCTTTGCATGATTTATTTCTTACCCTCAACAAAATATATAATATTTTAAATTTCATTATGCCTTTTAAAATATTTTTAATTTAACATCTCTCCAAATAAATTATTTATAGAATATTGTAATAAGATTTGTTTCTTTACTATATTTTTAATGCTTTGCTTTGTAAAACAATACAACTGAATTTATATCATAAAATTATTTATATGTTGATATAACACACTCTTTTAACTTAACATATAATATCTTTAATTATACTTTAACATCATCAGATATTTTAATTGATTCAAGCTTTATGTCATCATATTTTCCTAACAATTCTCCCATTGCTGTTTTATACTCCACTGTCTCCTCTAAAAAAGATCCTAGGAATTCATAATTACTAAATTTGCTAGAAGTCTCTCCGGATAAAAATATCCTTCTTTTCTTGATAGGATCATACACCACCTGGTTTTTAAATGTTTCTTCTGCCCTAACAAATTCTTTTATATATTCTGTAGGTATTTCCTTCTTAACAGACAATTCAGCAATAATTGCTTCCACAGACCCATGCTTCTTTAGGAGCTTGTAAGCTGTTAAAAGACCCACTCCGTGTATAGATGGAAGGTAGTCACATCCACTTAATATACAAATTTGTAAAATATTATCAGCAAAGAAATTGTCCTTTACATTTACCAGTCTCTCTTTTTTATATTCCCACATGTGCTTTCCATCAAATTTATAAAGCAGATTTGTACATCCGTAAGGAATGAAATCACTGTCTTCTGTCATAATTGCGTCAATATATCCAATTCGTTGAAGATATGTAAGTTGAGCATCAGACTCATATGGAGACACTATATATTCTATAGATTCCTTTTTTAGAAGCTCGATGGTGCTTTGGACGATCATTGGCTTAATACTGACACATCGGGGCATCAAATTCTTGGCCTGGGCCATGTTCCCTTGTTTTATATGTTCCAATATTTCTTCTTTTATTTTTAATTTTGCTTGTTTCCGTGATTCATTCGTGGTATATTTGCTGGGAAGAAGGTCCCCATCAAATACTACAATGGGTGTCACACCAGCTTTTTTCAGAGAGTCAATTCGATTTAGTATAAAAGGGTGGTGGCGTGTAGTTGGTATCCCATAAAATACGTCTTGTGCAATAGCATGGGATGTTTGGTATAACCAGGAATGACCATCAATCCCTACCTTTTTGTTCCGATATGCTGCTATTGGACGACGGACCAATGCAGGTTTAACTAAAGGAAGAAGTCCAGTAATTCCCATTTTAAGGGATCCAATTTAATAAAATCGAATAGTAAAGTAAAAAAAGTAAATAAAAATAATTAACTCAATAATATAATCAAATGTAATTAACTTAATAACTAAATGAAATGTATTAACATATGCCTAAAGTATCATAATTATAGAATATATACTAAGATATTCCGCAATTATTAAATATTTTTTTCTTTTAGCTTGATTATGAGTTTTATTTAGTATTCCATGGTCTATTATAATCAAATTCTAAGATTACAGTCAAATAGTATTGTAATTTAATCATAAACGTTTTTCTAATAAGAAGATTAACAATGAAACATTTATAAGTTGTTTTAGTCATACTAGAATTATTATTAAATTAATAATCTAACGAAACTTTTGAATTATTTTATATCATAATTGAATATTTAGTAAAGTTAAAAAAGCAGTGGAGAGATTTAAGGAGTATGGTGTTGATAGATATTCATCAAACATAGAAGTAAGAGAAAAAGTGGTTCTTTATTTAAATAAAAATATCTTGTGATGATATAATGTTACCAAATATTTAACTAATAATTAAGACATCTTAATACCTTAACAAAAAGTAATTTATAATAATAATATATAATATAATTTTTATAGTAAAGCAATGACACTAAGAATTTTTTATATAAATTAACGTTTCTTTATATTATTATTATAAATTACTTTTTGTTAAGGTATTAAGATGTCTTAATTATTAGTTATTACAGCCAAAACCTGTGTGAGGTATAATGGCACTAAAATGAAAATTCTAATCAGATAATGCCAGAGTAAAAATTGCTAAATTTTCTGAACAATACATGCCTTATGATAAATAAATTCGAGATATAAATAAAAAATATGTGTTATTCTGTATTTAGATTAATAGTTATATTTAAATATCAAGTAAATAACAGAAATTGAACTGGTTTGCCAATAAAAATGACTTATTATTTAGCACTGATATCTTACATAAAGCAAAATAAGATATATTATTCTGTTTTACTGGGGCTTAATCTTTCCCAAAAAAGAATTTTGGCTTATAATTAATATTTTTTATAATATAATAAACAGAAAGAAACATTTAAAGATCAGTTATGTAAGTAAACCTGTTTAAAGATAGATCATTTATATGATGTAAAATATGATATTATTATTTTATAGACTTTTTATATATTAATGTAAAATCCAGAGTTATATGATAGTACGTGATTACGAATAATAATAATTTTAATTCTTTTGGACGTACAAATAATACTAATTAAATAATAATATTTTCCTTTTTAGATTTGATTTGTTGATTCAGTAATATGATATATTCATCAATTTTATAAAATTTTCTTTTTTTTTGTATTTACGAGTTCATTATATAGAAATCTGATCAATTACCATCTTATAATCAACAGCTACTTGTTGGTAAACGTATATTTTACTATAGGTATGTAATTTTAGCTTATATGCTTTCATTTTAAAAAGTAGTTTTATATCTGTGCTTACTTTTATTAAATTATCTAATATATATGATCTATAAAGAACGCTTGTAAAGTATATATTTAATCATTTCTTATTCTATAAAGCTTTGTATTTCGTAATTAATATCAATTTTATAATTTTTAAATATAAGTCTTTTTTATAAACGATACATACTGCTAATCCATTTACGTATTAATCAATGCTTATATCTCTCAAGTCATAAAAACTGATTTATTTTTTTTACAATTTAAATAATTTATGACATAAAAATCAGGTTTGCTGAAAATGTTTCATATCCAAATCAGATATTTAGATGAAATCTGAACAAAAACAGGTAAATTATAATAAAGAATATATGGCTTGTAGTGATATGTATGAATAAAATAAAAGTGTGTTATTGAATATATATTTCTAAGTTACTCGTCTAACGGTGTACACCAAAATTTTAATATAATTGAAATGAGATATCTTAACATTAAATAAACATATTCATATGTCTAATAGAACCAAATTATAGCTAATTCGTTGTGTAAGGGAGAGCATGATTATGGTAAAGCTGGAAACCAAAGAATATATTAAACAAGAATTATTTTTTATAGATTTTATTTGATCACAGAATATTATCTTTTACTTTTATCTTCTAAGCCAAATAAATTTAATATCATAAATATATCATTGCAATGTTTAAGTGAATTTATTATTTACCTTACTCTTTTTTTGTTTTATATTAACTGTAGAATTATTTATCTTTCATTCCTCCAATAATATTATGCTATAAACTAAATAGATACTTTATTTACAATGATATTTTATTTTTTCCTGCTAAGGTGATCATTTTTTTAAAATGCTGTAACTTGTATTATAATGCCTCGATTAGCATATTCTGTGAAACAATTACTTCTGTTATAATTAATAACTATGCCATTACAGATGGGAAATATATAATTTATTGTAATTATAGCTTTATATAAATATTTATTATCCACTAAGTTGTATTTCTTCATCTATATAACAATTTGTAAATTATTTTGACTCTTTATTCCCTATATACCGTAATAATATTATTATTTTTATTATTGTAATCCATATATCCGTAGATTATGTCTTACCATAATATTAGTTCTTATACTAATATCAATGAAAATTATATCTAATCTATTTTACATTGCCTCCAGAACTGTGTGATTCTTAGGATTTTAAACCAAATTTACTCATTAACGGGAGGTAAACACATCATCACATAAATTTATTATGTATTCAGGTGTGTTTATAGTAACCTTTTGATTATATTTCGTTTTATGATGTATTATAATTGATTTTTTTTTGCTTTATCACAATTTTGGAATAAGAATATATTAAAAAGAAATAAATCAAATATATTTTTATATAAATTTGCTAAACCCATAATAAAATTTTATAATTGCAATTATTTAATAAAATGTTTATTTCAACCCCGGAGTAATCCCGAAAATGATGAATTTAGCATCAGTTATCCCTGTCTGATAATGATGAGTTAACATTCTGATTCATATGATTTTTGTTTTGGCTCTTCACTCTAATGTACGGTTCTGTTTCTATTCTGTTGTTTCCTAGCTCAGTTCTTATCATTGAGAGTACTTTTAAAAAATCGGCTGGTTTTTGGGCTTGGTTTAGTATGGGCCGGAAGTCGGGAAGGTGTTTTAATACAGGGTTGAGTATCTTAAATACGTGTGATTTGATCTCAACTGTTTGGGTTTTAGAAGTACATAGTAAAAGATATTCTTTGGTTATTTCTAAACAATCAAGGGTCATTCCCGCGAATATCCCGGGTTGATATAAATGTGTCTCTGCTACCATTACACCAGCACATCCTGTAGCTTCGATACACGCATGGATATCATGGGGATGAATAATATTTCCATTGGCTATTACCGGAATCTCGAGAGCATCACGAATCTGGCGTATTTGATCCCAATCTGCTAGTCCTGTTCGTGTTCCAATTTGCTCTCTGGTTCGACCATGAACCACAAGCAAACTACAACCAGCATTCTCTATCATTTTAGCATACGCTACAGTACGATTTGAATCAGAAAAAATTCGTATTTTACAGAAAACAGGAATTTTTAAATTAGACGAAAGTGTATTGACGATGTCATGAATTAATTCCCACTCATCCTGGAGATAAGCACCATAGTGGCCTTTTCGGGCGATGGGCTGAGGACACCCCAAATTAATGTCTATGGCATCGCAAAAATCCTGTACTTTTTTTGCAGCTTCAAGCAAGACAGACGGGGAATTTCCGCAAAATTGGATAACAAGAGGACGATCTAAAGAATCTGTAGAATACCAATGGTTGTGCTGAGGATTTGATCGAGATCGAAGAAATACTTCAGCATGCACCATCTCGGTATAACAGATATCTGCACCATATTTGCGTGCTAATTTCCTATACTCCAAACCAGAATTATTAACCATTGGAGCAAGAATTTTTACTGGTTTTTTGAGTTTGTTAAAGAAATCCATAATAGGGGATAGCCGTAAGCTTTAATAAAGCTGAGATGAAAAAATATATGAATGAAATATGAATTTTATTAAGTTTATTCTGTTGTTCAATAAAGATTTAACACGCTTATCTTATTTGCTGTTAATTAATTTATTACATAAAATACTTTTAATTGGTTGTTAAAACATTAAACAGTATTGTTTAATATTATAACTAACTTAAATATAATATTTTTAATAGACTCGCTTTATTTAAATAAAATCTTTCACGATTTATGATTCCTTGGCTATATTTTAGAGGCTCTTTTTATGTATGGAATTATATTCTTGACCCTGTGCGTGATTTTCTTAATTAAGACAATCTTTTTTCCTATGGAACTCATATAGCTGTTAGTCGAAATACATACCCTCTATCAGAACCGGATCGACCTTTGCAAGTAAGGCATGGTAACTGTAGCCCAGTACTTTTGGCATCAAGCGAGGGCATTTTTATTATCCTCGTGCTAATATTCACATGTACCGTGCATCTTACCTACTCCAGACATCCCAATATAAGCAGAACATATGCGCGTTTCCCTGTTTTAATATAGGCGCAGGTTCTGTATATTATTTTGTGTCTTCATATGTCCGCCTTTGCTCTAGATAGTGCTCAGGATATTTTCGTAAGTTGTCAATTTGGTAATAGGAGCATAACCAAAAAATGTGTGAAGCTTAATGGTTTTTTAATCGACCTTTAAAACACCCACCCGTGAGGAGGAATAAAGAAAATAATATTTTTAATAAAATTAATATTTTACATATAGCATGGTAATTATTAGCCTTATTTTAAATTTTTGTATAAGTCGTAACTTGATATTAATTAAATATTAACATGTAAATAAAAGCCTAAGTTTGAAACTTGATTTATATTATTAGATAGTGAATCATACTAAGCATCTAATAATATGATTATTTATGAGTGTTCTAACATTTTATTTTAATAAAAGATTTATATTAATAAAAACATAATATTATTACATATCGCATTAGAATGTATACTGTAAGTATTAATACTATGATAATGTCCAGCAATTAAATAGATATGACCTTACTAATAAGATTATATAGCATATCCAATACATTATAAGAAGAAAAGCATACATCGCTATAAACTGAAATATTTAGTAATATAATAGATAATTTTTTTAAAAATAAACCAGTAATATAATCGTTTATAATAGATTGAGCATCAGCTTTCAATAGTAAAAAGTGTTTTAGGATAAAAAAATATTTTATGTTTTGTATGTAAATTTCTTTTTTCAAAATTTATATATTTTATTGCGATTTATCAAATTTTGTCTATAATAACAATGCTTATAAATATAACTATATCTTTTATCGTATGAGGCTGTCATACCTTTGAATATAATTTCTTACTATAAAGTATTGGCATTCCTTTTATATTTAAATTTAAAAAGAATATGCAGCTGTATTTTTAAATAGCTCAAATTCATTATTGTTCGTTATAAAACGGCCACTTACATATTTTTGATTTGAAATATGTCTTTCATCAATTTCAACATCATTGTATAATATTCATAATTTGCAATCTATTGATTATGTCACACGATTTATATTTATATTTATAACCTCACCTTTCTTGAACAAGTTATATTAAACATTTACATAAGAAAATGATTCATAAAATAAAATGTTATTAAAATATATTATTATTTTTGCAAAATTTGTAATTATAGCAAACGCCACTTAGTCTAGTTTAATCCTTATGTATATTTATATGAGTTTTACAAATCTTGTATTATCATTATCTTATAATATTTAATTCTTTAAATATTTCGAAAATTGTATCTGGAAATAATCAATATTTTTGAAAGATACGCAGTTTTAAATAATTTGAGTTGTTTTATCTTAGAAATTATATGTGGTTTTCTGTTCTCCGTTAATATAAACTATTATGAATATATTAAAATATAAATTAATCAATTTATTTAAAAGGAAAACATTTATTTATATTAAACTAAGTTGATTCATTCTGAGATAATGTATCCCAGTTGCTAAGTCATTATTGGTTTAATCGAATATCGCAAAGACGATTAGAGCATTTATTCGTTTATTTAAATTAAATATTATTCAAGAATAAACCATATTGCAATACGTAATTGTAATTGCTGATTTTAAACAACTTATTCCATTTTTATGGTTATAGTAAACCTAATTATAAAAATAAATAGACGTAAATTTTGTTAAATATTAAATAGTTTAAATATAAGCAATACAGAAATAGGTGAACTACTATATGATTAAAAAATTCAAATACTGAATATTAAAAACTAGTTGATTGAATAAAAAATTTAAATTAATGATTCTATGTTCGCTTATAAAGTAAAGTCATATCAAGTAAGAGCATTGACAAATAAAACATATTTACCATTTATTATAAAGGTTAATTCGGCCATAGAACGAGAGTTACATGAGCTAAATCAAAAAAATATATTTGATAAAGGCGAATAAGTATAATATAATGCATATAGGTAAATATATCCCATTTCAATATCATTTCGTCGATCAGAATGCTTTTTTGAATATTTAAGTCGCAAAATGTTTCAAAAACAAAATAAAGTTTGAGATAAAAAATAAAGATGTACAGATCACAATTTGCAATTTATTCTTAAATGAATATTAATATTGATAAAACATTAAATATAATATTATGAAGCCATATATTTAATTAAATGACAATTTTATAAGAATTATATGCCAATATTAGATGCTGTATATACAACACCATTTTTCTATCAATAATTTAAATACTGATGCTCATTTTTTATGATTTTATATAAATAATGATAAATAACATCAGAAAAATATCTTTTATTCTTTTGATTTTATTGAGTCAACCACCTTTCTGATCCTCAAAAATTTTAAAGCATCAACAGGTCTAATTAAAAAGTGAATGGTATCTTTAATTATTTTATAAAGCATAAAACTTAATGCATGAGCAGCTTTATAGTATAATAAAAGATATATGCTTAAAAGAATTACAGAGACTGAATTGTTCTACCGTGAGATAATATATCTTGCCTTTAAAATAATTCAAGTAAAGGTTGCTACTTCAGGCTTATAGCCTGTATGTCTACTCTTTGCAAGCTGACAGCTATATGTATATGGCTGTTGGCATATAAATAGCTGGATACTATTGGAAAAGTTCAAGGTGTAAAAAATAAGCCATGTTTAATTTATATTTAAATAAAAAGTATGGAAACTCGTTATACTCCATATGAATTGTTGCGAAAAGGCTATAATTTTATCAAAAATAGGTATTTTAGAGTGCATATACAAATAAGGTTAAAAATGGATAATGTGTTTTGTAAAAGAAATAGTACCTAATCGGAGTAAATATGTGAGAGCTGTTATAGAAACAGTCTTTAATATAAATATAAAGAAAGTGACATATGAAGACGATAGTCTTAGTCTCATACTTTTTGTTATATGCATCGATTCACTAAGCCAAACAACTAATGTATGATACTTAAAGGTGCCAGTACATGCGAAAAAAAATTCATTCTACTAATTACCTGTTATTCATTGACGATTTGAAGCACTTAATGATAGAAAGTATGGTAATAAGTGATATAATTGAATAAATCAATTATTTTTTCAATATTATAGGGTTAGAGGTTAACTAAAATAAGTCGGTCACAAATAACTTTAAATGCTTAGATACTGTCATTATTCCTAAAAATACTGGAGTATATAAATTCTTAGGTACTATCGTAGATAATAATAATATTATTATAGAAACATTCAAAACTTTCTTATGAATTCTTGGCAAGAGATAGTAGGCGGTGCAACAGAAACATAAATTAAAAAATTTATTATAAGTAATAAATAAACACTCTACGTCTTTTGTTAACTACTAATTGACTTACAGCATCATGAACCTGCCGATTTATCAGCAATCGATGCCATAATTGAATAAGCTCTTAGCAAACATAAGTAACATCAAAGCTTTGTTTTAAAATATGTTATATTTTTTTCAAACAGTGGTGGGGTAAGATTTTCATTCTATTAAGATCGGAAGTGAAATATGTTTTTGCAACTATTAGACACGCTGAAAAAATATAAAAATATATCGCTTTAAGACAAGCACCAAATCCAAAAGTCGAAGTATCAAAATAAGATCTATCTCTCTTAAATACACCAATGTCTTATAGTGAAGTATTTTCTAACAGATGTTTCCGCTATATTGTTTTGCATGATCAGCGTAAATACGTTATGACTAAATTAATAAGAAAAGTTCTCATGACAAGTCAGATAGTTCTGTTCAAATGAGTTAGTAAGTCTAAAAAATTTTCTTTATAGAATAAACACAAGAATAACGATGACGTGCTGAAACAATTTATTGCTATATCCAAGATGAAAATGTTTTTTAAAAGGAAGGTGCTTTTATTATAGTAAAGTAAAAAATCATCGATTATCTGTTGACAAATTGCGATTTAATGCTTGACCGTGGTTATTATAATAAGGTGTTTATATTCGCCCTCTATTTATAAATAATATAGCTTTAAAAATCAAAAGATTTACGATATCAATTAGTCCAGGAGGTCATGCAAAACGAAAGAGCTGGAATTTGAGTCGATACGAGTATAAGAACTGATATATTAATAAAGAATAACAGACCCAATTTATTTATCTATAAAAAGAGGGAGAATAGAATTGTTTTGATTGAGGTGGTTATAAAAAGTTAGGATAATTTCTAAACCGTTGAAATCAAGAGAAAGTGGAAATATATTTTTTTAGTAAATGAATTACTTGCTATATAAAGCAAGAGCCAAAACAATGGGATATAATATGGATAGAAACATAACCAAGCACAAAGGTTATTTATAAGAATCTAGCATAACATCTAAGATAGAGGTATGCATACAGTAAACCGTGTTAAAGATGATGTTCGAAACTATATCAATTGAGTACAAAAGAAACATTGATGATTTCATAGACATGAAAGATTAAGCAAAAGGAGCAATAAAAGTAAATGCGAGTAGTATTAAATGCTAATTACAGGCAATGAAAAATAAATACAACAAATAACTTTTTAAATTAATAAAAGCATATTACTAAATATATCGTTTTATACTAATATATATTTTTCTTCTTATACTATATTGGCCATATTAGATAACCTTATTACCATTGATGATATTGTGATTTTTTATTAATAAAAGGATTATTCTTTTGTAGCATCAATTGTCTTTTTGCTTAATAGCCAATGCTTACGATCAGTTTCAGTTGCTTCTTTGGGATTTCTTACTGCCTACTCGATTTATCTTTAACATAAATCACATTTTCGATACCTTATATATCGAGATAGTCTCTAGAGCTTTCTTTAGAACGAGCGATTTGATTATAGCTGGTAATATCTATTTTAATGTATATTGTATCATTAATATATTTTCTATTTAATTACATCTGGATACTATCATAATATTAATAGCTACAGCACATATTTGATGTTCATTACAATGATGTTATATTCTCATTAATATACATTGGTAAATATAATGTTACCACACTCATAAATCATTATATGATTAGATATTTATCATGAATTATTAACTAATAAGCTATATCAAGTCTTAAACTGAAGCTTTTGTCTATAAGTCAATATTTAAAGAGTATTGAGCTTCGGAATGCACACAATCTATTATGAATTAATTGCTTATCGACATGTACGTACAAATTTGACTTATTTCTCCACAAATAAGATATTATATAACCTATCTATAGATAGTTAGTTTATCATTACAATCTATTCCGATTTATCGCACAGAAAAACTAATTTCAATATTTTTTTATTAATTATATTTCATGTATACTTAGATACTGTGGCTTCAAGTTGTTTTTGATTCAATTTGTTATGTGTTTTCATCACTACTTTTCATGTTGTTAAACATGACATTCCGGATAGTTAATATACATTATATTGTCTTGAAGGTATTGCCAATCTCGACCAGTGTGATTTCTATTATAAATAAACATATTTAATCTGTTATAGAATCTTATACATTGGCTTTATTCGTTTATCTTGGCAATTTTAGATTTAATAATTTTTTGTATGAAATTGATCAGTTATTTTTATTATATATATTATACATGCTCATTTAATTTATCTTATTGTTCATCGTCCAGGCATTCTATTGCATCTTATTACGAGTAACCAATGTTTTTACCATCAAGATTGTTATAATAAACCTCGTTCTTAAACATGTATAATTACTTTATAAAAAGCTTTAGTTTTTTTCAAACAACGTTCTTTTGTTTTAAATCGTGTAAATCAATTTTTTATATAAGTTAACCAGTTATTATGGCAACCGTGTTAAATAATACTTTTTAAGATATCAATAGTGACGATATAATAAAGTATTTATGATAATACTATTAAGGCATATATTATACCATATCATCGCATTTTTATTAATATCAAATTTTCAATAATTACTCGGATTTATTTCTTTATTTCTAAATAGTGGAAATTTTTCTTACAAATAAATCCACCCCAAATGGAAGAACCAGACATACCCAAAAAGCGGCCTTATAAACCCCGCACACCTGCTAGAACACGTGCTTCTACCACACGAATACCAGACACATGGTCAGGTCTTGATCTTTCAAATCAAGGTATCCGTAACCTTTCCAAGCACCTTTTTTCTCTTTCTTTCCTTACGGAGCTTTATCTTAATAACAATGAACTCGAAAGCATACCTGTCTCTATTACCGGACTTACCAATCTAGAAATAATAGACTTAAGCTGTAATAGATTGAAGACAGTAATTCCAGAAATTGGAAGAATGATATATCTTCGTGAACTTAACCTGGGGGAAAATTATATTTCTTGCCTTCCCATGGGAATAGGAACGCTTTATCAGTTGGAGAATCTTAATTTAAATGATAATCCACTGATTGAACCATTTGCCACTATTTATAAAAATAAAGGGGGCTTGGGATTGATAACTTTCTGTAAAGAAAATAATACGGGATATGAAGAACCAAGCGAAAGAAATTGGGTAGATACAGATATATATACGGACAAAAAGAAAAAAATGAGAAAAGGGATATCATATACATTAGGGGAAACAATAAGCGTAGCCACATATAATATACTATGCAGTCATTACGCTACAAATCAAGCGTTTGGATATGTACCTTCTTGGGTTTTGCAATGGAATAATAGAAGAGAAGCAATAGTCCAAGAAATAGTTTTGCTTAGTTCTGATATTTTATGTCTCCAAGAAGTAGAAACCTCCAGTTATATAGAATATTTTAGAGAGGAGCTAGAAATACAGTGTGGATATGACTCCTTGTTTTATCCAAAGACAAGAGCAAAGTCTATGTCTTCGTCTGATAGGATGCAAGTTGATGGATGTGCCACTTTTTGGAATAAAAAGCGGTTTACTTTAGTAGAGCAAAAATGCTTGGAATTTAGTAGAACAGTTTTACTGGATAAGCGATTCAACACAAATGAGGATGTAATAAATCGGAATCTCAACAGAGATAACATAGCCTTAGTAGTAGTATTAGAAAGAGTAGGTCTACCTGGACAGATTATAATTGTAAATGCACACATTCATTGGGATCCAGAGTATAAGGATGTAAAACTTTTCCAGACCATCCTTATATTAGAGGAGCTGAAAAAGTTAAGGGATAAATATCCCTTTGCAGGTATAGTATTGGTAGGGGATTTTAATACTCTTCCATCATCTCCTGTGTATGACTTAGTATGCAGTGGTAGAATACTTCCCTTTAATAATGATTTTGGTACATTTAATTATCACCCCTTTAGCACAGGAGGATTTTCTCATGAGTTAGGGTTTAGTGATGCTTATGCAGACCAGGATGTAGGGTTAACCAATTTTACACCCCATTTTAAAGGTGTCATAGATTATATATTTTATGATGATAGATTAGTACTACGAAGTGTACTTTCTACTTTAGATAGGGAATATTGCGAACGGGTTGTTGGATTACCAAGTATTCACTGCCCGTCTGACCATATTTTGTTAGCTTCAAAATTCACATTAAAAGGAAAACTAAATAAAAAAACATAATCACAGATTAATTTATAAATTTTATAATCTTATATAGAAATACCTTTAGTTTTGTAAAGATTATTTCTTTCACTTGTAAACACACCAAAAATAACAAAACTTTTTGAAAGATTTTAAGTTGATCAAAGATTAGATAACCCTATATGACCATATAAACTCGGGTTGTCATAGGCTGTTATATAAGCGCATTATAACCAAATTAATATACAATCAATTATTTAGAATATGTCTCTAAATTTGTCTGTAATTAATTAAATTATGACAAGAATACACAGCCGCATATGGTTAATTTGGTATTAAAATATGTTCTTATAAAAATAATTTGATATTCAACGAGCATTATTTACAAATTGGTTACATTAAAATAAAACATTGATTAGTGTAAAACCTTTGCTAATAACTTGTATTTAATAAGTGTAAACATATAATTGCAATAAATATTTTAGTTAATATTAAAAAACTCGTTTCATATTTGGAATAGTTTACAAAATCTTGGCCCAGTGCAGTGCCTGTTTCAAAGAAACAATCTTTTCAGGTACCCATCCCGTCTATCGGAGCCGGATCGACCTTTCAAGCAAGGTAGAGTGCCTGTTACCTGGTGCTTTTGGAATCACACCACGGCAATTTTATCATTCTAGTGTCACTCGTAAGCCTCCACATGGTGCCGTGCAACTAACTTACCTGGAGTTCCCCTACTGCAAAGATCTCATCATAGTCGGAATGTCTGCTTGTTGGCTTGATTTAATCTGATCACAAAACCTGTTTTCATATTACGTGTTCTCCGGATGCGACTCCCTTGTTTTAGACAGAGCTCAGGATATTTTCGTGAGTTGTTAATTTGGGAATGGGAGCATTAACTAATAAATGTGTGAAACTTGATGGCTTTGCAACAAACCTCTAAAATTCCTACCTCTAAGGAAGAATGAAGAAAATTGGTAATTTTACCATCTACTAAACACATACAGATGGATATACAGTTTTGGATTTAAATTCCAAGTTTGCACTTGTTTAGCAACTTCTGACACTCAAACTACTAGTAAGTTCTCGTCCTAGTTCGACATCATTTCAAACAATTACTCCTAAATATATATTTTTCACTATACAATATAATTATTTATGCATAGATGATACATTTTTAACGAAAAAATTTAAAATTGCTAAGCAGCTTTCTAATTGGATAATTATCTAGTTATACTCTTTAACGAAAATGATCATGGACACAGTCCTCGAAAATATTATACTGCATACCTTTTATATATTTACACCCCTATGCTTGTATCTTCATCGGTACCAGTAATATTTTGCTTTTTTCCCATATATATACTTTCTCATTTTAATCTTCCTTTAAAATTTACAGTAAACTTTTCCGTGATATGATACGGTTTTTTAAGTGACTTTTTTTATAATTGTATTACACGACCTTTTACTTTAGTATGACCGCACACCTTCTTGTACTTAGTTTATGAGTATTTTAAATGTATTATATAATCTTATAAGACTGATGATATCATTTCACTCTAAAATATTCTATTATTATACATCTACCTATTCAATTATATATAATCTCGGTATAAAATTTCCTACATTTAAATTTAGAATAAAAAGTGTTATATTTATGACAATATATCGCATTATCATAAAAAACATGGCATGTAGCCACGACCATGATTTATTGCACTGATTAGCAGCTTTTGTAAATTAACTCTGACCAAGTTAAGACTTTAATTTTACTTTATAAGGAAAGATATATAAATATAATCGATTGAGTAAGCGATTCCTATTAATTAAGATCAAATGTATTTTATTTATATAAATTTGCATCAAATATATTAAATTTTTAATTTCTTACAGTAAAATTATAAACTTGAATTTTATTATGCACATTCAAACTTTAACTTAACAAATCATTTAAATAAATTCTAAATTTATTAATATACAAATCAATCCCATTTACTCCACTGATCTTTGTGTGTAGTTTCTATGTTAGACTCCTTTATTTCTATTTCTGGTTCTACTATCTCCTCCTTCTTCCACATATTTTTAATTATACCCCCTTTTTCACGTATTATTGCTCCTGCTGGTATAACAAAGGATTGGTTTATTTTATCCCCGAGAAGAATGGTATGATTCTTTATTATCACTGCGCCAGCTACTGCATATTCACCGATATTTGCAAGAGTATTATTTATTTTTGCTTTCAAATCATCACTTTGATGATTTCTTAGATTATATCCACTCACTCGAGTGGGTACAACAGGAGTCACTCTACTAGTTACCATAGAACCATTTGTAACTCGAGTTTCTGCATTTTTCAAGGGAATCTCTTCAGTCATTGTTTTCTTCTTGTTAACGATTTTCTCCAACTCCTTACCGTATTCACGTACTAGCTCATGTTTATATCTTTCCTTAATTGGAAGCTCTTTGAGTTTCTGTTTCTCTAAAAAATGAGTAAATTTCTCATTCCCCCCGTTTTCCATTTTTAAATATCCCACCTCATCCCACTGATCCATGTTTACACTTCGTACCATACTAACAGTCACCCCCAAAGCACGGTGGGTACTTGCACACTCTAAACATATAAATATCCCAAATGTAATAGATGCCCACTGTGGACTAACACATCCGCAATCCATACATGTCTGATTAGACTTTGCCAATTTCTTTATTTCTTTATTAAATTTTTTTGTCATATTTGTTGGGGTAGGAATGGATTGATTAATGCAGTTTTAAAACATGAAATGATTTTGATTGTGATAAGTGAGATGACCAAATATATTTATTATAAGATAAATACGAATGATATAAATATTATTTAATTTGACTGTTTAAATAATCTTTTAATAAGATCATTTGAGTACATATTGAGGATGACATGGACGTAAGAGATCGGGTAGAAGATGCTGTGAAAAGATTTGGAGAAGCAAATGTGACTGGATGCTAATCGCAGGCCATTGAAAAGAAAAACAAAGAATAACACAACACAAACCCTTTAAATAAAAAGTATTCTATTTTTTTAAAATGGTAAACTTATAGCAACGTTGTATTTCGATAAAAATACTACATCCTAGGATTCGATCCGATACAATAACAAACTTTTTTATGAGATCGCACCCCAATTAAATGTCGAGCTTCGCTAATTTAGACTCGCCCGATAACTTGCCTGATACCTCGGAAACTGTGCAAATATCTGCATTAGCATTGCTAAAAATGCTTAAACACGGGCGTGCAGGTGTTCCTATGGAGGTTATGGGTTTGATGCTAGGCGACTTCGTTGATGAGTATACGATCCATGTCGTAGATGTATTTGCCATGCCACAAAGCGGGACTGGTGTGACAGTTGAAGCTGTGGATCCAGTGTTTCAGACAAAAATGATGGAAATTCTCAATATGACTGGGCGTAAGGAAACTGTAGTTGGGTGGTATCATAGCCATCCTGGCTTTGGATGCTGGCTAAGTAGTGTTGATATTTCGACTCAGCAAAGCTTTGAGCAGCTATGCAAGCGCGCTGTAGCTGTGGTAATCGATCCAATACAAAGTGTAAAGGGTAAAGTAGTTATCGATGCATTCCGGTTGATAAATGGTCAGATGGCTATGCTTGGTGTAGAGCCAAGACAGATTACATCAAATCTAGGCTATCTCACAAAGCCAAGCCTAGTTTCCATGCTTCATGGACTAAACAGGCACTATTATGCCTTTAACATCAATTATCGCAAGCATGAATTAGAGCAGAAAATGCTTCTTAATTTGCATAGAAAAACGTGGGCTGACAATTTGAGAATAAACAAACTCAAAGATGTTGGAAATGAACTCATTGAACTTTCCAAAAATTTCATTAAGGCGTGGAAAGAAGAACAAGGTGTTGAAGATTTGGAGTTGTTTCGAGTAGGTAAGATTGATTATAGAAGAAGATTACTAGAAAAGGCAGAGGAAATTTGTGGTGATTCAATTGTGTATAATTTGCTATATTCAATTCATTATTCTATTTTTAATGAATAAAAATTATTTTACTTTTATGATTGCTTTCTTTGATTTATGCTACACGAAAAATATAAATAAGTTCCTTTTAAATGGCCATCATATAAAAAATTAAAGATATATTTAAGTAGTGGGAGAGTCGTACAGAGGTTACTCAAAAGAGATTAACACGCTAACAACAGAAGCATACATTTAATCTATTTTATTCAAGAAAACTAAATTTCTTTGAGTTTATATGGGGATAGCATGTAAATAAATAGTAAAATTAAGAAAGCTATGCTAAAGGATAGTAATGACGATAGATGCTTAAAAGTATAAAAGTAAATATAAAAAAAGAGTAGTTTTTTAAATTTTAATAAAATATATTTTTTAGCCATTATATTCATTAAATACAGATAGATTTATTTAAGGGTTAATGCTATATATTATTCTTTATCTTTCTTTTCAATGGCCTGCGGTTGGCATCCAGTGGCACTTGCTTTTCCAAAATTTTCCATTGCCTATTCTACTCGATCTCTAACGTCTATATCATCCTCAATGCTTTTTCTGTACTCGAGCGATATGGTTTCAAGCGTTCGTATTAAAAATAATCTGTTATTTTTTTATAAAAATCTGTATATTATGACGTGGGACGATGTGGTAATCAAATATCACAGAAAATATAAATTAAATATTTTCCTTATGATAAAGCATATATCCAATTGATGGTATTGAAAAAGACGTTTGAAATTATATCACTTGAGTACAGAAGAAGCATTGAGGATGATATAGAAGTAAGAGATCGAGTAGAATAGGCAATGGAAAATTTTGGAAAAGCAAGTGCCACTTGATGCCAACCGCAGGCCATAAAAAAGAGAGACAAATCTAACCCTGTTCTTAAATAAAAATAAATTTTTATAAAAACTATTTAATTTTTTGTAATTAATACTAAATTTGAACCTGATTGAAATTGTATTAACAAAATAAGGTAAATTAAAAGAAACAGTTAATCAGTGCAATAATATGAATGTGTTAAGAAATCATATTCGGTGGGAGGTATATTGGTAAAACGATATTTGGGAAAATTACATTTCATAGCTGCTTGTATATCTTATTACTGATATAATAAATTAGAATATAATTGAATAAATCAATAGAAGTATTAAGATATACTCACTATCAATTAGGCAAATATGTAATAACATAAAGTAAGACTATATATTTTATTTAGTCAATCTTCTATAAAAAGAAAATTATTCGGTCGAGTTAAAACACAAAGTTCGGTAATTAAAAAATAAAAGTTGTTTTGAATGAAAAATATATCGAATTTATTGTATTAAACGAATTCTCGGAAGCATAGTACTCTAAAATAGGAAAAGCAATGAAAATACATTGAAGCCAAATATGGTCAGCATGCTGATGAGAAGATTGCTGTGTGAAGAAGTTATATGCCTATCATTGATGATATAAAACAAAACGTAAGATGCAAGAATCTTTATTTAAATGAATTTTTCGATTTACATCACTAATATTCCTTCAATATAATTTATAAATTCAACATCTTTCTTATCTTGTCCGTAAGTTTCACAAGTTAAAAATTTGACAATATTTTTGTATAATTTTTCGTGATTGCCAAATTCAGTAAACAAACTAAAAAAGCCGAAATTGGCAAGCATTTTTAGAAATGAAATAGCAAAATCACCATAAATACCTTTTAAATATAATTTCAAAATATAAATAAATTCTTTGAATATCATTTCAGTTTTATATTTACTATAAGTATCGATATCGCAATTATGCAACTTTTTCAAAAAAATAGGAATCAATTTAAAATGGCATTGAATCAATCTTTCTATCTTATCATCGCCAGCAAAAAAGAAATTTAACTTTGCTTTTTCTGATATATCCTTAGTAATAGACATTATCTTTTTATTCATATTATTTTTATATTGAGTTTCCATCTTTCCGATTTCGTCATTTAATTCATTTTTCAGTTCATCAGGAAACTCATCATTTTGGGCAAAATGATCGAGTGCTTTATCATAAAACGTTTTAATCATATTATGAATCAATTCATACTTATTTAGAAATGAAGCCAACTCTTCTTTGTTTTCATATTTATTATAAAAAATAATGTCAATATATTTTATATAGTCCTTTTCTTCGATTTTCTCAAAAACATATTCTTTAAAACTTTTTAAAAATCTCTTAAAAAACATCAAAGCAACATCATTGTAATCCAATAGATCATGAATTAAAATTTCGATTCCATCCAGTATGGGATTAAAAGATTTTTTAAAGAGCATAAATAGTTTATTCCTTTCATCAAAATCAAAAGTACCGTCGTTGTGTTTTAATATGCTACCCAATACCCTAATTATCTCGGGATTTAGTTTAATAATTCTTTTTAATATACAATTTTGTATATTTATTAACAGCTCAACTCTCTTTTTAACTGTATTTTTATTATTGATAAATTCATCAATGTTTTTTAGTAATCGTTTATTATCATTTATATCTTCGTTGTTGTTGTTCATATAGTATATGATTGCTAATGGAATAGCTATACATGCAAACATAACTATGAATATAGTTATTATTATCTTTTTATTTGTTTTCATTATATGGAGTAAAAACGAAATTCAATACAACTGTATGTCTTTTTTAAGTAAATTGATATATATTGATATCCCAAGCATTTTATATGCTACTTTTAGAATATTGTTATAGCGTGATTATATTAATATGACATTTATTTATATTTAATTATATATATAATTGGGTGCTTGCTCAAATTAAACTTATATGATTTGGTTTTTCTTTATAATCATATTTTTAAAGTTTATTTTATTTATTAATAAAATTCGAAACGCCCGAAATAACGTTAAACTAGGACGAGAATTTACTAGTAGTTTTGGGTGTCAGAAGCTGCTGGACAAGTACAAACTTGGGATTCAAGTCCAAAACTGTCTATCCATGTGTGTGTGTTTTGTAGATGGCCAACTTACCAATTTTCTTCATTCCTCTTCAGAGGTGGGAATTTTGGAGGTTTGTTTAAAAGCCATCAAGTTTCACACATATATGGCATTTGGTTAATGCACCTATTACCAAATTGACAACTCACGAAAATATCCTAAGCTCTATCTAGAGCAAAGGAGGCGCATCTGGTAAAAACAATGAATATAGAAACAGACTCTGCTCTTAAATTAAACTAAGGCAACACGCAGACGTTCCGCTTATATCAGAATATGTGAAGTAAGGAGACTCCGGATCATTTGGCTGCACAGTTCCATATGGACGCTTACGAGTGACATCAGGATAATAAAAAGCTTTGGTTTGATGCCAAAAGTACCGGGCTACAAGTATTATGCTTTGCTTATAAGGTCAATCCGGCTCCGATGAATGGTTTGAGCTTTAAATAACAGCGGTATGAATACTTAATGATAAATGAATGTCTCAATTGAGACAGTCGCAGCATTGTGTAAAAACAGATTATCTATATATAAAAAGAGTTTTTAGAGTATAATCAAGGAATCATAAATCGTGAAAGATTTCGTTTAAATAAAGATTTTATTTTTATTTTTGTATTTATTTACCCGAAATGGAAATTGCGTCTCACTCAAAGATGACGTTTGATCCCAAACTATAATGAAAACAGATAAAAAAATAATAACAGCAATAATAGCTATCATATTTTCATCTATACTCATATCATTAAGTATCAAATATTACTACGACCAAAAGAAAAAAAATGAATTTGACAATGCCAGGTTATTATTAAAAAGCATTGAAGAAATATTTGACGAAAAAAATACCATTGCAGAAAAGGAAAAGGCTTTAACAAATATACAAAATTATATTTTAAAAAAACTTAGTTCAAAATCAATAGCAGTGTTGCGGAGTATACTGCAACGCCGGGATAAAATGTTCGGATGTATGAGTATTGGAAATTGGTCCAAATTATTGCAATTTTTAATGGGATCAAGCATCAATAAAATTGCAGATTTAGTGTGTGGTTTTTCAGATACCAATAAGTTAATGGAAGAGTTTGTTAATTTACTTTTACCATTATTAAAGCAAATTATTAAATCAGAGGTTGGAAAATATGATTATATAAAATTAATCCAGTTTATTTTCTGTAAAATGAAGTTAAATTAGAATAATAATAAACCATTGACAGTTTGAACTAATAATTGTATATACTTTTTATTTAAAGGTATTTATCTATTTTTATTGTTTTTTATGTGTCTATTTTTTTTCATAATTCTATGAAATAACAATTTTTAGACAATTAGATAAGTAAAAAAAAGTACAGAGTTAAGTATAAATAAAAAAATATTAAACTAGTGCAATAAATTTAATAATCGGGTAATTAATACTTGTAAATAATTTTAAAAAACGGTAATAGTCGATGCCTATACATATAAGAAATATTTATATGCAAAAATATTATAGCACATTAAACAATAAATATTGTAGTGGTTTATTGCTGCTAATGATAAAATTTATAAAGTTACACAGTGATAAATAATTACAAAAGCGAAAACCCGTTACTAAAAATATTTGTTGTTGAAAATGCGCTTTTTAGAAGTATTTATTTAAAAGATTTATATTATATTAGATGAAGAAAACAATGAATTGAGCATAAGTTGCAAAATAATATGAATTTGATATTATAAAAAAAATAACTGTTATGTTAATACGGCTTTACTAAAATAGATATATTTATAGGCTGTTAAAATTGATGATATTTCATTTCTCGTACGTAATAGTTTTTCAGTATAGTAAAAAATACTATAAAATATTAAGCATTTATGATTATAATGAAAATTATCATCAAGAACATTATTTATACATATGAAGCGTTTAATAAGCATTATTACGGGCAATCCTTAATATATTGCAAATTATGAATGAAGAATAGATATAAGTTATTTATAAATTTGACAAAATAAATAGTAATAAAACATTAGAAAGGAAATAAAACACGTGAAGAATGGTAATTACACTCAGTTATATATTCTTGAAAACAAAAGATCTGAAGTACGCGCCTGCATAGAATTGAATCAAAATTGTTGTTAGACACTATTTCTAAATATATTTATTTGCAATAAAACTTAATAAGATGATCATGGTTAAAGTTAGAATAATAATTCAATATGATATTAGGTGCTTAAAATATATGAAAAAGAAAATGCGGCATAATTGCCAATAAACTCATATCACTTTTAAAAACCAAAATTAAAAATATATTTTATATTAAAGAAATGGATCAAGATAGTGGCAAGGTTATACAGGGAGTACCTGAAAGAGCTGAACATGATGCTAACAACAGGAAAATACATTTTATTAATTATACCAAAAAAAATAATACTGTTTTTTTTGAATCATATAAAAATATTAAGGATGATATGGAAGTAAAAACAACAAAATAAAAAAAACAAGATAGTTGCGAGTAGAAATGCTGATGTATATTCAAAATCAATAAAAGAAACAGTAACAATTAAATTTAAATGAAAATTACTGAATAAATAATTAAATTTGCTTTATTCGCGACAATCATTAATGGTAAACCTTTTTATAAAACATAGACAGAAAAATATGCTCATAACCCGTAACTAAATTTAAACCAAAATAATTATGACATAACCTTAGCCACATCTTTTTAAATATCTTTTTTGGATATATATATTCTGATTCATTAGTGCTAAAAGTATATTTTATAATATATAGTTTTATGTTTATTTTTTATGTATCTAAATAACAATATTTTTGCCTTTTATTGATTTACATTATAATAAATTTATTTCGATATTTCTAGTAATAATATTAGTCAGAATAAGTTTCGATCGACGTTTAAAGATTTTTTAAAAACAACTGATTTGTTTCTATAATTGTTTTCTATATACGGCTTTTTTGTGAATATGTATGAATTACACATGTTTTTTTCTGTTTAAAAAGTCTAATCTACATTAATTATATTATTTATCGTCTATTTTTTATTTACTTTTTAAATGTTATGTTTTTTATATCTCAGATAGTGTAATATCTTAGTCATCATTCATTTATATATCTTTTAATTCACTATTTATATTCAGCTAAAAATTGCATTTAATATTGATAATGAAGTTCTAACCATATCACTTGAGTACAGAAGAAGCATTGATGATTTTATGGACGTAAGAGATAGAGTATAAGATGATGCGAAAAAAAATTTGGAGACACAAGTGCTACTGGATGCCAATCGCAGGCCATAGAAAAGAAAGACAAAAAATATACAACATTAACTTTTTAATTAATAAGATTTATAATGGTGTTTTTTATTTTAAAATAATGAAATTTTTTATTGAAACAGTGTTTTTATTAAATTTATTATAAAAGTGTTTTAGTTAGAATTGTAAAATTATTAAACTAGTCATAGATCGCTTTTTTAAAGAATTTTTTTTGTTAACATTTCTTAAGTTTAGCCAAAACTTTTATAATATGATTTTTGAAGCATATGGTTAATTGCTCTAGGATTATGTTACTCGTAATACAAATGAATTATATAATAAAAAGTTCAAGTTTTTTAATAAATAATTATAAACAGAAAGTTCATTTATTGATCAATATATAAAATTGCTATGTTTGGTTAGGATATTTTTTCGATTTACATCATTTTTACTATGAAGTTTTCCATTAGAACTTTCTATGGCGAGATTCATGTCTCAGTAGTCTTTAATATTTCTATGTAGAGAAAATATTAATTAAAAGACATATTTAGAACTCTTTTTGCAAATGCTGATAATTGAAAAAAAAAGATTTAATATTTTCGTTAAGCCACTTGTATCGTAATATATCATAGACCATTGAAATATTTAAATAAGAAGCATTTAATGAAAAAATAAAAGAGATTACATTTCGTAGCTTAGTACATACAGTATAAGCTATATACGATAATTCCAGATGTAATTGAACATATTAGTAAAGGTAAATGATAGGACATAATTAGTTATTAAATAAATATCACTAGTCGTGATAGCATACAATATACTAATTGAATATAGTTAATCTCTCTTTGAATAAAACACGAAAGGCGTTTAGTCGGGTGGACAATATAATAAATAAAAGTGGTTTTGAATAAAAACAGTATCAAATCGTATAAAGAATCATTTCATTTATTTAAAGAGTTAGTGTTGTGTTATTCTTTGTCTTTCTTTTCTATGGCCTGCAGTTGGCATTCAGTGGCACTTGCTTCTTCAAATCTTTTACATCCTCTTCTACTCAATCTCTTACGTCCATGTCGTCCTTAATGCTTTTTCTGTACTCAAGTAATATGGTTTCTTTCAGTACTGTCGATTGGATATATGCCTCTATCGTAAGAGTTATATTTAATTCTTTAAGATAATTTCTGTGATATTTGGTTACCACACCGTCCCATCTCATGAATAAGGTAATATTTTAGTTTTTGCTTTGTATAGAAAGCCAATTTATTCGCTAAAAAGTCGTATTTTCTCTTCTTTTGTTTCGACAATTTAAATATTTTTTCTTGATTGATTCGTTATACCAACTTCAACTAATATAATTCCATTCTCCTTTTTATCGTAAATAAATATATCTGGTCTATTATTTTTTACTAGGATATTAGTCCTTATCCTTGTATCGACCCAAATTTCGGCTCTGTCATTTTTCATGACCTCTTGAACTCAGTAAAATCGATGTTTTTTTGTTTTTTTTTAAAGTCGTACTTATTCGCAAGTAGAAAATGAATACACATGAGTACCTTATTATTCCTTCACGTATAGTAATGTTCCAGTGTTCGATCACAGCCTGTTGCCAGATGGTGGATCGACTTTTTAGCTTTACCGCAATGTTAGCCTTGTAAAGCATCGTCTCTCCAAAAAACTTCTATCTTGGATATAGCAATAGATTCCTTCAGCAAGAGAATCAATATTCCCATATTTCATCCAATTAGTGGAGTCTTTTAAACTAACAAGCTCATCTGAGCGGGCCCTATATAACTTTTTATGAAACTTTATCTTATTAATTTTATCACAAAGGAGCTTACGTTGAGCATTTAAAAAACTCTTGGCAGAAATTTCTGTCAGAGAGTATTTCAAACCGAGGTATCAGTATATTAAAGAGATGTGAGTTTTGTTTTGCTCTTCAAATTTTGGATCGCTGTTCGTCTTGATGAAATATTTTTATATTTTTTCTGCGTGTCTAATAAGTGAAGAAGCATAACTCACTTTTCATCTCCACAGAATGGAGACCTTTTCCCATATCTGTTCAAAAAAGATATAACCTTTCTTTTACACCCAGGATTTAAGTGTACGTTCAATTTCATATATAATTATTAAAATACGAAAAAAAGCTCACACACATATTGGTTAATGCACCCATTGTCAAATTGAAAACTCACGAAAATATCTAGGGTTTTATCTAGGGCTAAGTAAGCGCATTTGGTGAAATAAAAGAGTCTGAAAACATAAAAACAGATCCCGCGCCTAAATAAAATTAATGCAACACGCAGACGTTCCGCTTATATTGGAATGTCTGCAGTAGGGGAACTCCGGGTAAGTCAGCTGAATGGCACTATATGGACGCTTACGAGTGACACTATGATGATAAAAGTGGCCTGGTTTGATGCCAAAAGTACCGGAATACAGGTAGTCTGCTTTGCTTGAAAGATCGATCTAGCCAGACGGTATGGGCTTTGATTAACAGCGGTATTAGTATTTAAGGGAAAAAGATTGTCTCAATTGAAACAGTTGCTGTACCGGGTCAAATATTTTATTCTAAATATAAAAAGAGTTTCTAGAGTGTAGCCAAAAAATCATAAATCGT